>JBCNJP010005714.1:0-26168 GCA_039602395.1 Deinandra increscens subsp. villosa
CTAATTACTAAAATAAGTGTCCAATTAAATAAGTTATTGAATGTATAAATAAAACAATTAATTGAATTAATAATTAAATAATTAAGTGACTCATTAAATAGTATATAAATGACTAAATGATTAAATAAATGGTCTAATTAAATCATTGAATGACTAGGTAAAAATGAATTAACAATTAAATAAATAAATGACAAAATAACTTTATTAATAACTAAATAAATGAAATAAATTACCGAATGAAATAATGAATTGGTTAAAGTGGTAACCGAATAAAGGTTTCTTAAAAATAAATGTGTTTAGATAAAGTTTTATAAGATTTTAAATCAAAGAACAATGTTTCGTTTTATGAACATCCATAAACGAATAGAAACGCTTCTGATAAGATTTTAAGATTGGATGATGTTTTTTTTAAAAAAAAAATAATAAAAAAAGAAATAATTAAAAAAATAATAATAATTAGGTTTATTTGTTCCAAAAATAAAGTTTTTTTTATATATAAATTCATAAGGTTTGAGAAACAATGATTTATATATTTTATGGGAGCTTCTAACACTATAAAAAAGTATATTTAAAATTTTCTAGAATAATTATAGTGTTTTAGGAGGTTTTAATGGTTTATTATGAAGAGAAATAGAAAAAAAGAAAGACAAATAAAAAAATAAAAAGGGTCAAGGGGATCGAACCCGTGACCTTGGGTTTGAAATTGCGACATCCGACCAACTGGGCTAGGGCCTCTGTTGGTTATAATTTTGAAAGAATTATTAATATCTTGCTCCAGCACTTCATCTTCTTCACCATTTAACCACCTAAAAACCCTAACTCTTTGAGCTCGAAATTGAACCCCTAAACGTGCTTAGATCCTAAAATTTACTTAGGGCTTTCATTCCTTGATGAATTACGAACAGAAGGCTGTAAAAATTACCTCGAATCGTTGCCGGAAAATGGAAAAAACGAAGGTCGCCAGAGTTCGGCGGCGGCGGCAGCGGAAATCGCGAACCAGGGACGATTTTCAGTAGTTTTTTTTGATGCTTTATGTGCGCAAAGGATTAGGGAGGGTCTCAGGAAACATTTATATGGTCTCAAACACAATGAAAACGAGTTAATTCGGGTTTGAATGTCTGAATTGATTCACCTTTAATGACGATTAAAACACGTTTAAAGGCCGATTATGAGACGTAATGATGATTTTAATGACGATACGAGCGTTTCGGATGTAAAAAGTGATAAAAAGCACGGTTTTTGGCCGGTCTTTGGTCATCTCCGGCGAGAAGGGCGGTTGCCGGCGGCGACCCGCCAGGAAAAACGGGCTGGCGATGAAAAACGAAGTTTTTTTTAAAAAAAATTTTTACTTTTTTTTAAACTCATAAAAATTTACCAAAATAACCATTTGTTTATACAACTTGTTTTATTTAAAAGTATCAAAATAAATAAATTTATAACTTGTTAAACTATATATTTTTAACAATTAAACCCAAACAAGTTTTAATAATACATAAAATCCCAATATAATTTTTTTAATAAAACTCTAACTAAAATACGTTAAACAATGTTTTATTTATACAAAAATTACTTAAATAATTTATAGTTTAACTTACATATATGTTTTATAAAATCTATCATGACGACATTAAATGTTGTGAAATAAAAATCAAGTTTGTTTACTGATCATTAATTTAAAAACATATGTCTCAACAATATTGATTTACCAAAAATTCGGGATTGTTATAATCTCCCCAACTTATGAAAATTTCGTCCCGAAATTTATGTAGTGAAAACTGCAAGGTGAAACCGTGAATACTTAGAAAAATCAAAATGTGGAAGTTAAGGTTTATACTTACGAGTTCAGAGTGATATGAAGGATAAGGTTTGATGTGGTGGACTGTATCGAATGAGTCACCGATGATGGCTCCTCGACAAGAAGTTCTTGTGGGTCAACGATTACAAATGAGTGTCAACAAGGGATCAGATTGATTGTGTGAGATTGAAGGGGTTTATTTATGCAAAATTGGGATTCCCTCAAATATAAAATGCATCACTACAAAGTTTGTAGTATCAAATAGGCATTGGCGACCAATTTACAGTGGTCAAAAGGTATAATTTTATAACGATTGAACACCATGTCACAAAAATAATAAGAGCTTGTGACACAAAATGTATATTGCATAAAGTTTGATTCAAGAATTGCCATTAAATAATAAGTCAAGGTCCAAAATAACACTAAACTTCTCATGATCCAAAGAACGCTACTTTTGATAACCTGACAGGAGCACTTATATTTAGGATGTACCATCTGCGTATCCACCATGCTCTTTTCAAGTAACATTCGTTTCGTCACCCCGAATCACGATAGGTTTGATGTTATAACCCACAGCAAGGCTTACTATGAGTTTTATGCGTCAGAATTTATAATTACGTGTGCACCCGTAATTACTCGTTTTGTCGCATGGCCCGCATAGTTCATCTTGTTGTGTAGGGGTCACATGGCACAAATAGCTCATCATAGAAGAATCAAGTAACAATGGACGCTCGAACTAGCAATATTCACACAAAGTCCTTGAATATTTAGGTTTTGTTTGTTTTTGCAGACAAAAATTATCTGCAGTCTGATTTCATCTGATTTTATATCTGCAGCTGAAGATGTGGTCTGAAGGTCTGCAATCTGAAAATATAAGACTGTTTGTTTTATAAATTTGATACTGTCTGTCTGTAAAAACTTAAAAAACTTGTTATCGACCATCACTGAAATACCCGTTAATTATAATAAATATTAAAACAAAACTAATATAAAGCTTAAACAGTGAACCATATAAAATGAAAATATCCACAAATAAACACAATTAAAATAACAAGATATAATAGCACAGCGACAATTGCGTATGATTTGATTCAAATAAATTGAATCTTAAATTAAAATTGGGCACCGTCATCATCGCCGTTCCGTCTCGCCATCCAAATTTGACGGACGCTTTTGATACAAATCGGAAGGACATAATCAAGCGACTGCCGTAGGGCGGTGAGGAATTGCAGATGGCCGGCGTATGGCGGCCTTGAAGGAGGAGCAGCGCCGGCGTAGGACGGCCTTATAGGAGGAGCAGTGGCCGGCGTAGGTCGGCCTTGGAGGAGGAGCGGTGGCCGATGGAATGGTGGAGATGAACTGCCAAGGAGAGGACATGCTGCAAAGAGAAGAGCACCGGCAGTGTAGAGCGTCGGCAAGAGGAGCGCCGGCGTAGGCCGCCGGAGGTAGCAGCGCCGGGCAGGAGGAAAGGGACATCGCATTCTTTTTTTTTTAGGGTTATGGAGTGTGCAGATGTTTTAAGCTATGTTCCAAGACTTTTTTTTAAAGATAATATAAGATAATATAAGATCTTCACTGGAAAAAAAAACAAACAGTCTGCAAGGGTTATGTCTGCCCGCCCGCAGACATAAGCCCATTTGCAGAAGTTTGAAGAAAAAACAAACACCCTCTTATCTAGCGTCATTTATGTAGAATTATCCTATATTAACATAATACAACTTATGGTACAATCTTTAAAACATGTTGTACAAGCTAATATTGCATACATGGTACCAGTTTAAAACATGTTGTACAAGTGAAAGCTGCACAATTAAAAAACCCTTATGGTACCATCTTTTAAACATCTGGTACAACCCGAGCTGCGCAAAAGAGAAAGAACCGGTTGATTGTAGGTCCTTTATTCACGCAACCTCCATCTGCAAGTGACCCTACCTTTCATGTCAGTGTCTCATAAGACCATACATGTTGACTAATAGGACAAGCAAGACCTTATCTTCTTATCCCACCACATCCTCATCTTCTTGGATTTACCTTATCATTCTTCTTCATCTCCCCCCCCCCCCCCTTTCTCTAACCTGCTACAAATTTCCGTCCGCATCCACTCCATCGTCCTAGATCCCTGCCGCCATCGATCGAACACAAAGTCCATCGCTTCCTTCAAGTTCTTTACCTTTTTTTGTTACAACCCTTCTTTGCAGGCAATGAAGACTTCTTGCTTTGCTCCACGACATGTCCCATCTTTTCATCTCTCATACACACCATCGCAAGACAACGACTAGGGTTTCAGGCCACCGCAACTCAATTCGTCCTCACCCGCCATCATGTGCTCTTCTCGGATTAGGTGAAAAAAAATTATGTAAAAATGTTTCTTTGGATTCCGGTTGTACCCTTTTGTGTTCTCTAACCCATTTAATATTTTGTGGGCTTTCAGGATTGAACCATTCTTTAAGATCAGTAATAGCAAAAGTGGATAGTTGAAGGTATAGTCAACCGAAGAATCTCGATGGTTTTCACTTTTAAGTTCTTTGATTCAACTCTCTAGTCATGAGATTATCAGTTATTCAGGTAAGTTTTCTTTTCCTTTAATTTATTAATCAATTTCGCCTTTGGATCTGTCGATGGAATTGAATTTTTGTTTTAATTTGTCTATCTCTGTATGTGTATTTGGTGAAACTCGGGGGTTAGCAAGTCTCTTGCGATGACTATGCTCTCTAAAATTGGGGACACAACATTTTTTACTGCTACGGTGAGTTCAATTGCTACATTTTGAATTTTGATTTCATTTTAATGGCTGATTTAATTAAGTTAAATTGATGATTTTCTGTTTTTGTTCTCATATGTTCATCAATTTAGAGCTCCACCATTTTGTGTTTCCATCAAGATTCCATTTTGAACCGTTTAGTAGAAGGCAGAATGAGTGTACAATTTCTTTATCGAGTTTTGTCTCCGTTTGTCTTAGGCGGCCTTGGTGGTGGTTATGATTTATGAAGGCAGGGCGGAAGCAACGGTCGAAATGTATAAAGTGAGGTTCAATAGGAACTGGATGAGGCGAAGGTTGAACATCGATTCATTTGTTGTCAACTTCGTGTTCAGAATTTTTTGTTGAGCATCGATTCAATGGTTAGAACAAATAGTGACCATGGGTAATTCTTTCTCTTTGATCCTTTGATTTTAATTTTGTGGGGTGTTTTTGATGTGTCGTTTGCAGGATTAGAAGAACATCAATGATCTAGGGTAAGTCTCTTAGATCATGAAAGGTCCCTGAGGTATGATTTAAACAGTCCATATGATTGTTTTCGATGCAGTTATGTTTAATGCTTCATGGTGGAGTTGGTTGTGTAAGTGTATGGGCAAGAGGGTGGCTGAGGTGGCGTAGAAGGGTGATTAATGAAGGTGTCTCACATGAAATTTTGTTTTCACAAAGATTAAATTGAAAGCAATGGTGCATCGATTTTTTAAAGTGGAGAACATAAATCCTTGATTATTAGTGCTGTTGGTTTCTTGAGAGCATTGGGACTTTAGTTACCAAGGAGAACATATTCATGGTTAAATTTGAAGTCAAGAGTTGGATCACACATGATCTGGAGAGCTTTTAGGGCTTAGTTTTTGAGGAATATCATGACTGATGTTTTGGTTACTTTGGTTCATTAAGGTATATGTATTGGAATGTTAGTATATTTATGGTTAGTATTTTGGTTGTCATTATTCCTAGATGGATTTGATCTCTTAAGGTTATAAATGGGTTCTTACTATGGCATGCAAATATGACTACTATATGGTATATATGCAACATTTACTTCCATTTATAGATTGGCTTATCATTTGGCTTCTAGAGTTCAAAATTACCGACTTCTTAGAGCCTTCAAATATGAGGTTAACTCCACTCATTATACGAAACAAGTAGCCGCAAACACAAAGTGTTATAACATAAGTTTGAAACATGTTTAACACGACGACAATTAGCTAACAATTATAATTGTCAACGCTACGCCACGAAGTGCACAAAACAGGTTTCGCATCGCCCATATATCTCATGGTTTGGCTAACAGACTCTTAATAATGGTCTAGCTCCGCCGCGAAGCGCGGGTTGACCAACTTGTCATGCTAACAAAGTACATAATTAATCTAACCACGTTCATGTATTGATCAAACTGATAGTGAACATAAGAAACCAAACTTTATTCATGACAAAAGTCAATTGACAAGGCAAATTTAAACTTAACAAAGTATATGAGAAATCATTCTAACAATTATTCCCGGAATAATGGCTAATCTGACGTAGGTAAAATTTCAGTTGTTGATGAATAACTCGAGCGAGTTCACAGGAGAAGGTATTTAACTATCAACGTTTGTCATAATGACATTTGGGTCTTGACAAGCTTTAGGTGCCCCTAGCATAAAAACTTGACCTCGGATGGCTTGATTGTTATTGGCCAATTCGGGACATTGGTTCCTGAAATGATTAGCACTCCCACATTGTTAACATGCACGGTTGGTGTTCTTGTTTGGAACGTGTATGGTAGCCAGGGTCTGGTTTGTTCCTGTTGGAGTAACCTTGCACCTTCCAAACAGATGCCCAAACTATCCACACTTGGTACACTTGCGACATTGCGTACCAGAGGGATGGTGATAGCAGCAAGTGGTGCACAAAGGTTTAAGACCCTTGTAGTTTGCTCTGGCGACAATATTATTGGTTTGAGCCAAAGCATTCACGGAAACAACATGGGTAACCAATGCATAGCTTTGAGTGTCTCTCTTTCTCTTTTTGTCATTAAACTCACAGTTGCTTGATTTCAACTCATTATAATCCTTGTCTTTACCGGTTTCCTTCTTCAGCACTCCTGTCTTAACCATTTCAGCAGTCAGAGTTCCCGCTAACTTGATGGTGGCTCACAAAGTGGTAAGGTTTACCGACATCATAACTATACGCATAGCTTCAGGAAGAGCATCGATGTAGCAGTCGATCGCATTTTGTTCAGGGGTCACCAAGTGAGGGACGAACGGAGAGAGCTCTTGGAATCGAGACGCAAAACCGACATGATCACCTCCTTTCATCTTGAGAGCCCTGAACTCGGCTTCTAACTTCCTCATTTCTGACCTTGGACAAAACTCCTCAATTAACAAAGCCTTGAACGCATCCCAAGTCAAGGCATGAAGAACCTCACGAGTTTTGGCTCTTATTTGTGTATTCCACCAAGTTAAAACTCCTTTCTTGAAGGTACTTGATGTATACTTAACCCATTGAGTTTCGGGACAATTGCACATGTTTAGCGTAGCTTCCGTTTTCTCGAACCACTGAAGAAAACCTGTCGCTCCTTCGATTCCAGCGAATTCGGTGGGCTTAGAAGTCACGAAGAGTTTGTATGAGCCTTCGACTCCACCAGGATTGGAACCCTCACCATTGTTATTAGTGCGCACAATAGGTCGAGTTTGAATGGTTTCATTGAGCTGGATGACCATGTTGGGAAGGATGGTAGCCATTTGTTGGGAGATGATAGTGGTGAATTCGGTGGGATCCATCTTCAGGAAGAAAAAGATTCGAATTAGATATAGAAATGACATTATTAATGATTAAACATTAAAATAACGTCGTTGACTAATCAAAATCCCGAGCCCGTTTAACGATTTTACTAGAACTGCATGTTTTAGCCTATAAGCGCCATGTCCCCGAAAGGACCCCCAGGAAAGAGAGGTGAGACACTTGGACTACTTAAATACCAGGTCTTTCCTTAGCCAGGACCTTCCGAAGAGATAACCACTCTTCCATATTACACACAGTCCTGAGAACCGTAACGCGAATCCGTAACTTTGACGAGAGTGTTCAAATATGAGAACATGAATTTCCAAGATGAAACCTTACTATAAAGTCTAAGAATTTCGCCGACGAGGATGAGTCGCATGTGCTAAGATAGAGATTCACGAGAAAATGTTCAATGAGAGAATTCAAAGACCTAAATCAAGTATATGGTTTATTATTTTTGGCCCCTAAGGTTATAGTCTAGATTATTGTTTTCTAATAACCTAATTCCCTAGAACCAAGGCTCTGATACCAATTCTGTAACACCCCGACCAATGGCGGAAACATCGAGGTGTCACGAAAAGAGTATAAAAGCACTAGGATATAAAAGGAATACCATATTTTATTAATAATTCAATACTTAAACGTCTATTACAAGGCCGAATACATTAATGACACTAAAGCCTAACTAGATCCAAGCTTCCTAGCTATAAATATGCTTGACTTCCTTAACCTGAAAAACACGCAAAAAGGGTCAACTATCTACATAGTTGGTGAATCATAGGTTTAATAAAAAACAAGTATAGAAAACATTTGATAAGTTGTTTGCAAAGTCACCACAAGTATAAGTTTGTATACAGACAATACATCACATAAACGGTACGCCTGATTGATGGTTCGCAAACCAACAATCGGTAACAAATTTTGTCCACATGTTCAATCCCTCTCAAGGAACCTCTACATATCTTGAGCGGTTCCTCCCGGGAATTTTAGCGTTGGGACGATGACCAGTCCCTCGCAAGAACCTCAACATATCCTGTGAAGTTCTTCGCAAGGAACCTTACGTATGATGCTCCGGAGTCTTAAGCATAAAGTTTTTCCAAATAGCATACAATATCAAGCATGGCAAAAGTATGTATTCACACGATTACAGATACATCCAAGTAATTGTATCAATAGCATTTGACTTTGCATAGAAAGTATGAATGTTTGAATGAACAAGTTTTGCAATGATTCATGATGATAAGAATAATATATATTATGATTTACTTGAAAATAAAGTAATGATAAAAGAAAATGTTTATGCGTGTTTTCCACCCAAAATGGTTTGGAAACTTTAGAGAAAAGGGGGCCATGAACTCACCTTAGTAGTTGATTGCTAGCTTGGAGTGACAAGGAAGATTCAGTTTCGAGGAATTCCTAATCATGTGATTAATTGGTTAACCTAAAGTTACGATGACGATGAAATAGGATTTCTAGATAGCCTAGGGGTTCTTAGATTTCTAGGGTTTCGGTGGATTTGATGATTTGGGGAAGATAATATGCTGATAACGTAACATCTTGAAGCTTGTAGATAAAATTTATACATACATACATATATATATATATATATAGTTAGATAAAAGATTAATCAAATAATTGAATGATTACCAAGGGGCATTTGTCCCAATGGTATGGGGATGAAGGTTAGAGCTTGGGGACCTTGAGGTCTCAAGTTCAAGTGGTGAGTTTCCTCCTTGATGGTGTTCCTGGGTGAACCAAGACTGGAGTGTCAAAATCAGTATGGACGGTTGCAATCCCGTCTCAGGAAGGCTCATTCGGGTATTGGAGATTTGGGGAGTAGTTCCAAACGCCGTTAAAAAAAACTAATTAATAAAATAAGTGTCCAATTAAATAAATTATTGTATGTATAAATAAAACAATTAATTGAATTAATAATTAAATAATTAAGTGACTCATTAAATAGTATATAAATGACTAAATGATTAAATAAATAGCCTAATTAAATTATTGAATGACTAGGTAATAATGAATTAATAATTAAATAAATAAATGACAAAATAACTTTATTAAGAACTAAATAAATGAAATAAATTATCGAATGAAATAATGAATTGGTTAAAGTGGTAACCGAATAAAAGTTTCTTAAAAATAAATGTGTTTAAATAAAGTTTTATAAGATTTTAAATCAAAGAAAACGTTTCGTTTTATGAACATCAATAAACGAATTGAAACGCTTCGATCATTTATTTAATAGATGAATTTCTACATAAATTACTAAACAATTAAGTGGATGTTTTTTTAAAAAAAATAATAAAAAGAAATAATTAAAAAAGAATAATAATTAGGCTTATTTGTTCCAAAAATAAAGTTTTTTTTATATAAATTCATAAGGTTTGAGAAACAATGATTTATATATTTTATGGGAGCTTCTAACACTAAAAAAAGTATATTTAAAATTTTCTAGAATAATTATAGTGTTTTAGTAGGTTTTAATGGTTTACTATGAAGAGAAATAGAGAAGAAGAAAAAGAAACAAAAAAAGAAAAAGGGTCAAGGTGATCGAACCCGTGACCTTGGGGTTGAAATTGCAACATCCGACCAACTGGGCTAGGGCCTCTGTTGTTTATAATTTCGAAAGAATTATTAATATCTTGCTCCAGCACTTCATCTTCTTCCCCATTTAACCACCTAAAAACCCTAACTCTTTGAGCTCGAAATTGAACCCCTAAACGTGCTTAGATCCTAAAATTAACTTAGGGCTTTCATTCCTTGATGAATTACGAGCAGAAGGTTTAAAAGTTACCTCGAATCGTTGCCGGAAATTGGAAAAAACGAAGGTCGCTGGAGTTCGGCGGCGGAAATCGCGAACCAGGGACGATTTTCAGTAGTTTTTTTCGATGCTTTATGTGCGCAAAGGATTAGGGAGGGTCTAGGAAACATTTATATGGTCTCAAACACAACGAAAACGAGTTAATTCGGGTTTGAATGTCCGAATTGATTCACCTTTAATGACGATTAAAACACGTTTAAAGGCCGGTTTTGAGATGGTAATGATGATTTTAATGATGATACGAGCGTTTCGGATGTAAAAGTGATAAAAAGCACGGTTTTTGGCCAGTCTTTGGTCATCTCCAGCGAGAAGGGTGGTCGTCGGTGCCGCTCGCCGGAAAAACGGGCTGACGATGAAAAAAAGATTTTTTTTAATTTTTAAATTTTTTTAAACTCATAAAAATTTACCAAAATAACCCTTTGTTTATACAACTTGTTTTATTTAAAAATATCAAAATAAATAAATTTATAACTTGTTAAACTATATATTTTTAACAATTAAACCCAAACAAGTTTTAATAATACATAAAATCCCAATATAATTTTTTTTATAAAACTCTAACTAAAACACGTTAAACAATGTTTTGTTTATACAAAAATTACTTAAATAATATATAGTTTAACTTACATATATGTTTTATAAAATCTATCATGACGACATTAAATGTTGTGAAATAAAAATCAAATTTGTTTACTGATCATTAGTTTAAAAACATATGTCTCAACAATATTGATTTACCAAAAATTCGGGATTGTTATATTAAACCAGAAGCAAATCCAAGCAGTCCTGCAAGGGTTGAAAGAAGGCTGGAAACTGAGTGGCAGGGAGATCATTGGGCTAGATGGCTGTTTTATGAAGGGTCCTTATCCTGGACAAATTTTAACTGCCGTGGGAGTGGATTCAAATAATGGTATATACCCAGTTGCTTATGGTATTGTTGAATCTGAATGTGCAGCCTCTTGGTCATGGTTCTTGGGATACTTAGGTGATGATTTAGGTTTGTCTACTAGATCAAATTTTACGTTTATTAGTGATAGGCAGAAGGTACTTATTATATCAGTACATATATTTATATTCTTATATAGTAGCTATGTCCTCTTATATGCTAACTTTTTGGTTGTTTAATCAGGGGATAATACCTGCACTTGCTAGAATGTTTCCAAATGCTGAGCACAGATACTGTGTCAGGCATATCCATGAAAACATGAAGCTAAGATGGAGAGGTCTAGTGTTTAGGGACCTCATTTGGAAGTGTGCTCGTGCTGCAACACCACAAGAGTTTGATGTGGCTATGAAAGAATTGTATAAAGAAAACAAGGATGCTCATGCTTGGTTGAAAGAGATTCCACCAAGGCATTGGTCAAGTCTCTTTTTAGTGGTATGCATTGTTACACAGTTAGATATTCATAAACAACCTATGTTCATTCTATTTGAAACTTTGTTATTTATGAATTAAAATTTGATGCAGGGAGGTCAAAGTCAGATCTACTTATAAACAACCTATGTGAGGTCTTTAACAGGAAGCTGGTAGGAGGGAGGGATAAGCCTATTATCACTTGTCTCGAGTACATCAGGGAGTATCTAATGAAGAGGCTTTTAAATGTAAAGAAGATTATTGCAAAGGCTGATGGTCCTCTAACTCCAATAATAGCCAAAAGGTTTGAATTCACCAAGAAAGCGGTTTCTAACTACAGGATGTTTTGGAATAGTGAGACAAAGTATCAAGTACAATCAATTGGTGCTAATGAAGATCAATGTATACTTCAAATAGATAAGAAGACATGCTCATGCAGGAAGTGGGAGTTGACTGGCATCCCATGTAGGCATGCAGTTGCTTGTATATGGGATCAATGTTATCATGGACTGGATGATGGTGTTGCAGAGAAGTGGGTTGATGAAGCATATTGGGTAGAGACTTGGAAGAAGGTATATGCACACACTATTGATCCAATTAATGGTAAAAGGTTATGGAAACCCAATGAGTGTCCAACTGCCTTAATTCCTCCAAAACATCACATTCAAGTCGGAAGACCAACCAAAAAGAGAAAGAAAGCTGCTGATGAGTTGAGCCAGTCAAAGAAAGCTGTTGCAGAAGAGTTGAGCCAGACAATTGGAACTACGGGGAAGCTACCAAGGAGAGGCAACAGTGTTACTTGTCAAATTTGCAAGCAAAAGGGCCATAACAAGAGGACTTGTAGTCAAAGGATTCATGTTAATCAAGTTGATGGTGTTTAAAGTGAAGATACAACATGATGATTTTGGGTCAAAGTATCCTATTTTGATTGTTTTTATGTTTAGGTCAATGATGAACTTTGTTTAAGTCACGTTTGGGTCAAAGTACTTATTTTGGTATGTAAGCTTATTTTGGTGTGTAAGTGTGTAACTTTGTCTAACAATTTGGTTTTGACCCAATTTCTATATGGCAAATCTGAGGTTTTGACCCACTTGCATATGACAAATATAAGTTTCTAGACATTTTGACACTTTGATGGTCAAAATCTGAGTTTTTGACCATTTTAATGGTTTCTTGACCCATTAAAACTAACCTAGTTTTAAAAAAAAGTCATTTTTTTTTGTGATCGACGATAAGGATTTGAGAAAAAAACTTTTTTTATACTAAAACGGCTAAAACTTATAAACCCTAGGGACGAAAATGGCAATTAACTAAAAAAAAGATAATATGGTTTTACGAAAATACCCCTGGTTTCCATTTAGTTTTTAACTGCAGTTAGTGATATGGACTAAAATGACAAAAATTACAAACGTGAGGGAAGCTGAGGAGAAAAAAACTTTTTTTATACTAAAACGGCTAAAACTTTTAAACCCAAGGGACCAAAATGGCAATTAACTCTATAATTAATAATTAAGTCAACAAAAACAATAAGAGTCTATGTCGCTCTCGTTGTTTACCAAGTCTTTCAAAGTGGGCCAGATAGACGATTTTAGCTCAATCATTCAACTATTCAAGGATCATGAGTCACGTACTCCTCTTTCGGCAACTCTTCATCCACTTCTTCACCCTAGTTGTAAAACAGTTCCAGTGGCTCTTCAAGACTGTCTTCCAGTTAGGGGTGTTCAACGAATCGAATTTCGAATACTCGAGTAATTCGAATTTGAATTATTTGAATTTCAAAATTTAAATCCTAGATTCGAAATCCGATTCGAAATTTGATTCGAATCCGAAATAGATTCGTCGAATCGAATCGAATTCAAATTCGAGATAGAAATCCAATTCGAAATTCGATTCGATTCGTATTCAGTTTTTTAATTCAAATCGAATCTGAAAAAACTCATTTTGAATCGAAAAAAAAACTTGTTTTAATTTTATTTTCAAAACTACTAAAAACTTAAATTATTATAGTAAAATTACAAATCTATATAAGTATAAAACTAATAGACATGCAAAAGATTTAAGATTTAAAATTTTATCGGGAAATGGAATCGTGAATAGGAAGGAAACGTTTCGACTTTCAAGGTATATTTTAAAGATTTATATTTTATGATTTTTGAAATAAGACATGAATTATAATAAGTTAAACTAATATAAAATATTATATAAATATTATATTTATATATAAATATATATTTATCAATATATTTCTAATTCAAATTTCGAATCGAATCGAATTGAAAATCTCAAATTCTAATTCGATTAGAAACTCGATATTAGACGTCGAGTCGAATCGAATCGAGTTCGAATTTGAAATTTCGAACCGAATTTCGAAGTGCTCATTTTCAAATCGAATCGAACCGAATTCCGAGTTTTTCAAATTGGATTCGAAATCTGAACACCCCTAATTCAGGTGGTTCTTCAGGAAAATAATAATCAAAAGCCCATTGCCAAAATAATTCATCATAATCGTCCCATTGACCAATAACTACAGGGTTTACCGGTGATGCGGGTTGGGGTTGAGCGATAGGAGCTGGCAAAGGAACATGATTAATAACCGGTGGATGTAGGAAACATTTCTCCGATGGTGGATAACTGTCAAAATAACATCAGGATGTGTTGATACGTTATATGGAGTTTGTTCCATGTCGTAGTTATAGTGAAAGTCTAAATATTACTTATAGAAAAGAAAATTGGCCAGAAAATTTAAAAAAAAATTTATTTTAATATCGAAAAGTAACATACACGACTTAAGTCAACACGCAAGGAAGGCGGGCAACAAGCTGCGCCGCCAACCCTTTAAAATAACCCGTGTAATACACGGGCTGAATAGAGAGTAATAATATATGATAAATACAAAAGAAAAAGATAATAATCAAGAAATTTGAAAATTATGATTGATATAAAATTCTTGTAACATTTAAAATTAATAAACCTACATTAATTTTACCAAAATTTTAAAATAAATTTTAGTTTCGATAAAATTGATAATTAATTTTAATTGATGATTACTAAATTGGTAATTGATTGTGAGTTTGACATGTGCTGATAATGATGTGGACCATTTATAAATGAGACATGTGGTAAAAAAATTATTGCTTTATTAGGATTAAGATTTTCTTTTTACTTAAAATATACGGTCGGTCGACCACAACATAAGATCGACGGCGACCATATAATCTTGCGAGCTATTCGACCTATTTTTATTTAATTAAAAAAATTAAATCATTGTACGGTCGATAGTCTACCATAGCATTGGTGTAAGAAGGTCGAAGAAGACTGTAACATAGCTGTCAGCCTGTCAGAAAGGGGTGGATTGGGAAAAATACATGGTCGCGGGCGACTGTGGTTACACATGTCTCTTTTCTGTTGGAGCATATGGTCGTTCGACCATTTAAGATGGACAAAATGGGGGAAAGAATATTCAATTCCAAATAGACATTTTTAAGGAATATTGTGGCCATATGAACATTTTGGAAAATTTCTCATTATACAAACATAAATACATAATACTTTGACCCATTAACTAAGTATTAAATAATGACCCATCACGGTTAAACAATTAGAGTTCAATACAAAAGTATATATGTTAGTGGTTTGATGTGTTCCACATCATGTGACAAGGTTTTGAGGATGTCTGGAATTCAGCTGCAACCTACATTTCCATCTTCATATTCTAGAATTGAACCCCCGGCCTGCAGGAAACACAATAAATGTGAAGAAATTTATGGGATGAAGTACAGAGATTATAAGGAAACAAAACATTTAAAGTGTATTTTAAGAAAAATGATTATAGCATCTAGTAATTACCTCATGTCGTTTGTTTTTTATGAAGGAGTTGAGGTCTTCCTTTACGTCACATGACCTCCCACAATCTGTGTCGATTACGTTTAGTTTCGGGGTATCCAAATTTCCCTTAGTGATAACTGTTATTTCTGGACATTCCTTGATTTCCAATGTATGTAATGCTGGCCATGAAAAAGCATCCTCCCCTAAGCAAAATCCAGTGAGACTTTTAAGTTTCACAAGTGTTAAGGACTTTAGAGAAGGTAACACAATCTTTTTCACTCTGGCATCAAATTCTTCTTCTTCTTCTTCATCGCCATCTTCCTCTTTTTCTTCTACCTTGACAACTACCTTCATGTTAGGACAGTCACTTATATGTAGCACTTGGAGTTGTTCTAGACTACTAACCATTGAATCAGTAAATACATGTTCCAAGCTATTGCAATTGTCAACAGACATTGTTGTAAGGTTTGGGAACAACAATCTTATCCTCGGATTGATCTTCCATATATACTTGAGACTGAATAGATCCTTTAATTCCACTTGTCTTAAGATTTTAATTGTAAAATCAGATTCTGAATCTTCAAAAGCACTGTTTGCATCTTCCATTGCCACTACCTCAAATACCTCCTCTACATAAAAAAGATTATGAACTCGAATATTTTCCAGCTTATGCAGCTGTAGCAAGTTGTTGGAGGGAATAATGTTTTTAACCTTCCGACAATGTGTCATGTTTAGCTGGATCAAATTACAAAAAGACCAAGGTAATTGTTTCAAAGTTGTAGATCGCAAGTTTGTATGCTCTAAACTCGATGGCTGGGACGTCTGCAACATCAAAAAGGAGATACAAATATGAAACACAAGCATTAATAATACACACACATATTTTTACATATTTATCTTTACAACCCAAGTAATGAGAATCCTCATTTTACTTCATCCCTATGTATATACACATAAGGTGTATGAGTACATTATACATTATTCCAGAGCTTTATCTGGTGATAGCACCTAACTAGGTGATAACCAACTCTAACTAAGGTTCTTATTTTTAATCTCATAGATCAAGCTATATGCGCATGCACATAAGGTTTGTGTGTTAAATGCCTTTACTTGAGATGATATTTAGTCAAATTATGCAGATAAATCAAAATTTTACCTGATGAGAGTCTGTTGTCACATGAAAATTAAGGCCACATACAAGACTATGTTTGCCTAAGCTTGTATGTATATACTTGAGCTCCGGAGCTGTTGACTGACCAAATGTGAACATCTTCATCTGTGGGCATCTACTAATCATAACATTTTCTAGTAATGGCCATTGAAAGCCATTCTCCCCCAAGAAGAAACCCTCTAGGTTTGGAAGATTGAAGAATTTAAGGAACTTTAGACAAGGAAACACCTGCACCTCTCCATTTTCTTGCTCTCCATTTTCTTGCTTCACAATTACTTTCATTCCCTTACAGTCACTAACAGTTAACTCCTCGAGTTTCCAAAGGCTTTTAAGTGTGGAAAATGTGAATACGTGTTGCAAAAGGCCACAAAATGTGATTACCAGTTTCTTTAAATTGGTTAGTTGAGGCACAAAATGTGTAGTATGTGTACTACTCCAAATGTTGTTTTGGGTTTCAAATACCTCCATCAGTGATCCACAATGATGTACTTTCAACACTTCGAGCTTTTGCATTCGCCCTACCGCATATGATGGAATCACACTTGACAATGCGTTGCATCGATGCATCTGTATATCTCTAGAGTACTCGCATAAGGACCAAGAATCAACAGACTGCTGCGATAAATAAAAATCAAAGTTAAAACAAGATTATACTATTAAGTATTAACAAAAAAGATAAGAAAATTGTCCCACATAAACACTACTTTAAATTCGTGAAATGTAATTCAAAGTTTGTTTTGTCAATTGGCGGGTGTTTTGTCGAATGATGGAGCATCTGAATTATTTAATGATTGTATGCTAACTAGTTTTTCTTAGCCGTTGCGGCGCAAAAAAAATAAAGTTTCGATGTGGCGGACGGTTGCTTACGGAACAGCCGTGAACCCTTTTGTGGTTCTCTGTAGCGCAGACGCGACTTTGTAGTGGCCTGATTATGATTAGGGTTTGTAGTGGCGGCGGCTAGGGTTAGGGTTGCTTTGACGACGGCCATGGTACGATTTGTAATGGCGGCGGCTGTGGCTATGGTGGTGTTGGATAGTTGGAGGATGATGGATCTATTTATTTATTTATTTATTTTTTTGGCTTTGAATGGGTAAAGAAAACGAGAAGGAAGTACCAAACTAGAACAAAAAGAAGAAAAAAAAAACAATTGTGGTGGTGGGTAGGGCGGCAGCGGTGGCCGACCGCCCTGCCGGAGTTGCTTTTCTGATGGTTGTTCTCTGGCTGGCTCTGATATCAAGTTAAACCAGAGAATATTATTGTATTATTGATATTGTGAATAATAGGGTTACATGGGGTCTCTATTTATAGAGATTAATATTGCACTCTAATACCCTATACTCTAATATAATATCAACCCTAGTATAATAGTCTAATAACCATTTCATCAGGAACACAATTGAATATTTTATTGTGACATTCCATCAGGAACACAATTAAATATTTTATTGCGTAACATGAAAGAGCAAAAAATGGGGAAACCGATAATACACAGATTTCGAACAGGAGACCTATAACATATCCAAAAAACTTGCTAACCATTGGACCAAATTAAGCTGCATATGTTTAATTTTCCACGCATATATTATTTACTAAAAAGGAAAAAGACAAAAAAAGCTTAACTATCATCAAGTTCCTTTTTGTACTATAAACCTAAAAATATATACAAATACTTCCTTAAATTTAGTTTCATTTGGTTAATCAAAGTAAAAGTAGGCTGGCCGGAACATCATACGCTATTAATAATCATGTGATTAAGTGTATGTAACAATGTGATTCGTTAATCCATTGTGTCTTGCGATTAGTGGTATAACAATCTGAATCATTATTCTATTTTGTCTTGCCAATTTAGGTAGAATTATCATTATTCTATTTTGTCTTGCCAATCTAGGTAGAAGTTATATATAGATCTATAAAAATGTAAGGAATGAGAGAAACGTGGGTAAGTAAAGAAAAGTTAGAAAGCATACCTTTAACCGATCACGAACACCACCCCTGTCAATACGCTTGAGATTTATCATGTATTCGAAAGAGAGAAGATGAAGACGAGGAAAGAAAGTAGTGGTTGTGTGAGTAGATGTAGATGCAACATTTTCAGGTTTCTCATCTTCCTTCAAAACAACTTCTTCCATATCATCACAAAGTGATATCTGGATTGTCTTTAGGTTAGAAAGAAGTTTTGCCATTTGAGATGAGATCAAATACTTGATGTTTTTGCAATGCCTTATTCTTATGGTTGTGAGGTTATGGCATGAGGATTGTTGGTGTTGTTTTTGAAGATATAAGAAATTATTCCAGTTGCTGCACTTCCACACATGACTCATCTCCACCACAGAAAAGTTTAAACCTACTAGATTGGGTAGTAGTGGTTGTTCATTATTTCTATTGCTTTGATTCTCTATCTCAAGCACCATTTCCAGACCATCACGGTATCCAATATCAAGATCACGATGGTAATTGAAATTGGATGGGAATGCAGCACTAGAAACATTATCGTCTCTCTCTTTCGTTGACAAAAACTTTATCTGCATATATACATGAATACATATTAATCTATATGGTTCACATATATCTGAAAGGAATCTTAATGCTTGATTTTCATTATGCCAAGGGGAATGATACATATACAACAATTAGTCTAGAAACCTATGAGAGATCAAAGGAAAGTATTAGTATACATAATTCAATTCAAATAATAATTCCTAAGAATAAAAGATATTTTACAGCTAAGACACCCCTCATTCTTAGCGATAAAGTAACGAACGCAAATACTGGATTTGAATTTATTGAACAACATACCCGGCAGGCCTTAAGTAAATATGCCAGCGTATTGGTAGTCAGCCGGTACATGAAGAACTCGAATGGATCCAACGCGAACCTTTTATCGCATGAAATTAATATTTATTTCAACATGTTTGGTACTGTAAGGAATTATTCCCCCGGATGGCTGCTTATTTGGTTAAGTACATTTCTTCGGGATGCTATTGTTCCGGCTAGTTATATTATTATGGAAGAATGCTGAAGACCAGTTGCTACGATGAAGCATGTTGTCCCTGATAGAGATAAAAACCCGGATGAACTCGAGTTCTCCAGAAATGGGAATTCTTCCGATATTGACTTTTACATTGTACTTCTTCTGGTTGCAGACACAACAACTTTAAGTACAGTTGCAGACATGCTTCACCAACTACCAAACATTGTTAATTGTAAACGCCGCAACAATCGCCATATAACTGTTTTCTTAGTTATTTTAACCTATTGTGTAATTCCTTAGTGTCCGGATAATATGTTCTCTAGTTATAGTCTTATAGATGGTCAAGATCATCTTAGGGAAATCAATGGCTCACATTGATTTTCATGCTTTATATATTGTATCGTATTTCCTTGTAAGCTACATGAGTTATTAGTTTTAACCAAACATTCGAAAAATTATTAATACAATAGTCGAGCAGCATTATGCATATACTTGTGTTCTCTAACTTTTGTTCACTGTTTGATCAATTATTACTTAAGTGTGAGGATTTCTAGCAAGTTGTTTCCGCCTGCTTATTAGAGTGAATAATCTTGTGTTAGGTTTCATTATTAAACCACAATCCAACAAGTGGTAATATAGCTTTGGCTCCTGTCTTAAAGATTTTTTTTTCAAGTACTGATATTACTTCACACCAAGTCTCAAATTTTTCTTGTTTCTTTCAACCATCCTCTTCCATTCCTGTCGAAACTTTACTATAGGAAGAGGCAGACCACTTCAAAAACCACTCCCTCAACTACCTCACCCATTCCAGAAATACAAAATATTGAGAGGTTTAAGTCACCTTCACTTAGAACTTCTCCACTCACCCAAGTTGTTAACCCTTTTTCTCACTCACAATAGCAGAAGAAGAAAGCCAAAATAGATTGCCAACTCAGTGATGAAGTTTCCTTGGAAACTGAATCAGTAGGATAGGATGTACAATCCCCATCCAGAGACTTAGATCCATTAAAATTTGACCTTTCTACACCTCAGAGTGAGGGTGATGCATCACTTAGTCCACATGAAGTAACATCCCCAAACACCTTATTAGCAGGGGATATACTGATGGACTTTGTTCATTCTTCATATAGCCCTAACGCGGTTAGGATGGTGACTTTCTGGAGTGTGGAAGAAAGTCATATTGAATTACTTAGTAGTCCCCACTAGATTCTGAGGGCAGTGACAACATCCTTAAGACCCAATCCATGAAAACTATATCTCACAAGAAAACTTATAAACCCATTTGGGAGTATTTGGATCCTCTGTTAGAAAACAGGAATCCCAGGAACCAAAAAAACCGTGGGTGATGAGTCTGGACAAGCTAGGCATGTGAGCTTATGTTTGCTCAAGGATGTTGTTGATACAACAGTTGATAGCAGTGTGACATCAAAAGAATCGACGGTTCTCTTCACCCATTTACAATTCCAAGTTTTCACTATCCTGCAAACTGTTCAAGCTCAAGCTGATGAAATCAAAAAGTTAAAGGAAGTCTCATCAGTCAAGCCTGTTGAAAAGGTCACTACCAATGTAATCCCTACTGCACCTATTGTTCCTGAAGCACTAGCTATTAAAGAACATGTATAAGCACCCACCTTAACTCTACCACTCATGAAAGAGAGAGAAAAGGCATTAAAAGATGATGCTACCCAAAAAGGGAAGGAAGTGCTACCTACATCTCAACCTCTTGACATTAAAAAGGAATTGGAGGATGTCTTCAAAGACGTTAGGGCAGGTATATGACATTGTTGGAATCCCAAAAGTCATTTGCAAAGAAACCTGGTCATAAGTGCCTATAGTAGATGTCCTAAAGGTGCTTCCTACCACTCTTAAGGATTTGTTCATGGCCACTATGTTTCAAAGGGGAGCTCTTCTAGTTAATGTTCAATTGATGACTCGTATGATAGAAGATGGGTTTTTAGCTGTAGAGGATGAGGCTGGAACTTCAAGAACACAATTTGATGGTGATGATGATGATAATGAGGAAATTATGGTTGTAAATTAGGATGAGGAGATGGTGATTACTACTGTCACTACTGGTGAAGCAGAGGTTGTTAAAAATGTTAAAGGTTAGGAATTGAAAAAGTACTATTTGATCTGAGTGATGACGTGTTTGATGATGATGTATCTGATTTGGATGCACATGGTGATAAGGATGTGAGCGAGTATTCATCATCAGTGGGTAATGAGCAACCTGAAGGTCATCCACATGCCTTAGTGACATTTACCGAGGAAGTTTCCAGTCCTAATGAAGAGCTTCTCAGTGAAAGTTACATTAAGGATGGTATTTTGGAAGAGATGCAAGTGAGTGCTCTTAGAAGTGCAAGACTAATTAACTACATAGAAAGACAAGTGCATATTCCCAAGTGCTTGCAATTCATTCCTGAAAGATCACAATACTATGTTGAAGCTCTAAGTGAAGGCATAAGGATTGAAGAAAATACATGCATGGATGTGACTCTTTACATAAATGTACTAGAAAGGGTTGTTCTACCATTGAAGTGGTTGTTGGCAAGGATATCCGGAAGAACTGAGTTTCTTGGAGTTCTTACGGAAGTTTTTTTTGGATAGTGATAAATAGTAAGTCCATCTGGATGTAGGACTTAGGAGTTGATCCGGAAAATGATGAAGAACTTGTTGTTGTTGACCAAGTACCAGCGGTCAACCAATCACTTGCCAAAGAACCACGTGAATTGGTTCCACTGATTCCTAACATTGAATTACAAAGGATGATATCAAATTACAAACCTAAAACAGGAGTTCCTAGACCAAGATCTCCACTAACTGAGATCTGCAGGAAGCACATTGCTAGCTCTGAAGTCTTTGGTCATTACCTAACTCCAATGGAGAGTGAGGTTTCCTCTCCTGAGGCTTTCACTCGAAACTTAGAGAATGAGAAGATGCCATTGTACCAGGTAGATGATGAAGAAATTGAAAAGAGGTTTGGAGTACCAGTAAAGGAGGTGGTTACACATGTTGGTACTGAATGCTATTCTAGAACTAAGTTGCACCTATTCAAACACAAATATGGTAACGACGAATGGGGAAAGACTGATAAAGATCACAAGTTGGTTGCTGAGTTAAGGAGAAGAGAATAGATTAAGAAGAAAATAGTAAAGAGTTATAAGAAAGCTGAGTTTGGTATTCAAGTTGTGAAGCACCAAACGACACTGGATGTCCACCACCGTCACTCCCTTTGCTTGGTTGCATCGCTAGTTCACTACCTTGCTTTGTGCTAAGTTATCGTCGAGATCAACCACCAAACCATGCCACCACCGATATCCGCCGCGAACATAATTCAGTCTATTGGTTCTTGTTGCATCGCGACACGCGATGCAAGCAGTCTTGCCCGTCGTGACACGCGGCCCCTCTCAGGAGAATCCGGTGCACCTTACTGCCTCGCGACACGCGAACCTCTGTTGGATTAATCGGGTTGTATTTACGGGTCACGGGTTTAATGGGTCGGTTTTATTAATGGTTTATTTGGGTTAAGTTATTTATTTATGTATGTTTCTAAAATAAAGAGTGGGGTACAAGTGTTGTTAACCGATTCTTGTGGTTAAACTTGATGTGCACATGGGAAAGAAGGAGTCTTCATTTGTGCTGATCTTTAGGAAGTTTCCTCCATTTTAGTTGCTTTTTGTTTTTTGTAAAGTGTATGTGTAAGGCTATATATAGCCTCTTTAGTTTATTAATAAAGCTGCAAGTTTTCTCCATTTTATCTTCTACAAAATGTACACACATACATACTTAAATTAGTGTGTGTTAAGTGTGTGTTTTGTGGGGCCTGAACCAACAAAGCCATTTGGCCTTTCACGACACGCAACGCAGCCCTAGGACAAAAAGTTTGGTCTTCGATTCCGACCATACCTAGCAACCCTTCGTTGCATTCGGTGTCTCGAACATTATATCTAAACTCACTTTATAGTTTAGAATGTTGATTGTTTTATCTGTTTGATGGGGATTGAAAACGGGCTCTGAATGCTCTTGCACAATTAAATAAATAATTAAATTCATATATTAATTCCTAAGAATAGAAGATAAGAATATCGAACTTTTCTAGTTGCGTCCGGAAAATCTTGTTGTTTGATATTCTTCTCAAAGATTAGATTTTCAAACTTTTTATGAACTTCTAAAAATAATCATAAAAGAAAAACTAAGAAAATATTATTTTTAGAAGAGTTTAAATGTACAAGAAGTTGAAAGTGAAAGCCATACCTCTTTGTGATGGCTATCCTTAACCAATTCCATATTTCTCCCACTTTCTCCGCAATCCTTTATTGCAATATCTGTTAGTGCCCTCATCTGAAATTTGGTGTCCGTAGGTACGAATACACTCTTAAACCCCTTACAGCCTTCGACTTTTATCCTTTCAAGATACTCAAAGCCAGAAATAAGAAGAAGACTAGAGTTATTTTCACCACCATTTAATCTCCACACCTCTCTTACCTTCTCTAAATAAAACACTTCAATACTTCTGCTCCTGCGGCTAAGTTGCTCAGTTTGACTAACCAAGTTTAAGTCGATGTCAAATATCAATTTAATTGACCCATCTTTTTCAACTTTAAGCTCTTCTAAATGATTCACTAATCCCACTGAATTGGTTGAAAACAGGTTTACAAGACTATCACATCCCTCCACTAGAATGCTTCTCAAGCTGCTAACCTGCGCAAAGTCACCACCACGTCCCAAGTCTATGTTGAATATCTCTTTGATGGACCCACAGTTTTTTACTTTAACCTCTTTTAAATGATTCAGTAATCCCATTGGATTGGTTGGAAAGAGATTCACAAGACTATCGCATCCCTCCACCCGAATGCTTCTCAAGCTGCTGCTAACTTCCTTAACTTCACCATCACGTCCCAAGTCTATGTTAAATATCTCTTTAATGGAACTACATTTTTCAATTTCAATCTCTTTTAAATTATTCAATAATCCCAGTAAATTGGATGGAAAGAGATTCACAAGACTATCACATCCCTCCACCCGAATTCTTCTCAAGCTGTTCCAAGCATGCTCAACTTCACCATCACGTTCTAAGTCGATTTTAAATATCTCTTTAATGGAACCACATTTTGAAACTTCAATCTCAATTAACTGATTCAATAATCCCAGTAAATTGGATGGAAAGAGATTCACAAGACTATCGCATCCCTCCACCCGAATGCTTCTCAAGCGGCATCCCTCCACCCGAATGCTTCTCAAGCCGCTGCTAACTTCCTTAACTTCACCATCACGTCCCAAGTCTATGTTAAATATCTCTTTAATGGAACCACATTTTTCAATTTCAATCTCTTTTAAATTAATAAATAATCCCAGTAAATTGGATGGAAAGAGATTCACAAGACTATCACATCCCTCCACCCGAATTCTTCTCAAGCTGTTCCAAGCATGCTTAACTTCACCATCACGTTCTAAGTCGATTTTAAATATCTCTTTAATGGAACCACATTTTGAAACTTCAATCTTAACTAACTGATTCAATAATCCCAGTAAATTGGATGGAAAGAGATTCACAAGACTATCGCATCCCTCCACCCGAATGCTGCTCAAGCCGCATCCCTCCACCCGAATGCTTCTCAAGCCGCTGCTAACTTCCTTAACTTCACCATCACGTCCCAAGTCTATGTTAAATATCTCTTTAATGGAACCACATTTTTCAATTTCAATCTCTATTAAATTCATAAATAATCTCAGTAAATTGGATGGAAAGAGATTCACAAGACTATCACATCCCTCCACCCGAATTCTTCTCAAGCTGTTCCAAGCATGCTCAACTTCACCATCACGTTCTAAGTCGATTTTAAATATCTCTTTAATGGAACCACATTTTGAAACTTCAATCTTTTTTAAATGATTCAATAATCCCAGTAAATTGAATGGAAAGAGATTCACAAGACTATCACATCCCTCCACCCGAATTCTTCTCAACTTGGGACTAACATGCTCAATTTCATGACCAACACTTTCCAAGTCAATGTTAAATATCTCTCTAATGGAACCACATTTTGAAACTTCAAGCCTTTCTAAATGAATTAGTAATTTCATTGGATTGGTTGGAAACAGATGCACAAGACTATTACATCCCAACACTTTAATCTCTCTCAACATGGAAACATTATTACCTTCCTCCTCACTACTAGACGTCAATATCTGCTTCAACTTCTCCATGTGACCAATCTTAAGTTTCTCCAACTTTCCAGTTTTGATCTACAAATATAAACTTTGAATTTTAGTAAGTACTCGGTCTTTAAGACTAGTTGAAATTTGTTAATACAATATTATTATGTGTAGCAAGGGTGTTTACAAACGGTTTCGACTGTTTTACGTCAAATCGTGAATCAAACCCTAACGGATTTAATAATAAAAGACAAAAAACCGGGTCGTTAAAAAATAAAACCGAACCAAACCAAACCGTTGCTAGCTACATTTTGGTTTCAGTTTGATTTTACGGTTTGAAATTGTGAAAACAAACCATTTTTAAGCGGTTATACAATTTTATACCGGTCCATGCATGGGTGAAGCATAAAAGGGACCGGAGAGGTCGACCGCCCCCGCGGTTTTTTCGGCTAAAAACACTGATATTCATGATTTTATGTAAAAAAAAAATATTATATGTATTGAGTATCGCCCCTCGAATGTATTGAGTATTGCCCACTCGGTTA
>JBCNJP010005715.1:0-22096 GCA_039602395.1 Deinandra increscens subsp. villosa
TCTTGTAGTATTCCTTTTTATTAATGTTCTTGAATTTACAGAAGTTGCGGAGTGCTTCAGAGTTCATACTGTTAGTGGTGGATTCAATGTATGCTTCAGAGTCAGGAGGGTCAATGGACGAGTTCTCTGGAGGAGGAATGTATGTGTTGCCAATGTCAAGGGTAAGATCAGAGAGATGATCGCGGATGGGGAGAAAGTCCACAGTCTTGGTTGTGTCAGCAAAAATATCAGCTAGGAGATCAGATTGTGCTTCAACAGTTTGATTTTGAGGTAGGTGAGAATTCAACCTCTCCTCGTCAGTGTACAACTTGGTTAACTCAGTGTCAGTGAGACTCATCAGATATTTTAATGAGAAGTTTTCTTTCATTAGAGTTCTAACCATGTTGGCTGTAACAGAGGTGTCATCAGCATCCACATTGGTGCCCTCTAAGTTAGTGACAATGCGGATCAACGGTTCATCTGTTCTTATTGATTCTGAACGTTTCGGCAAAGTACTCGACCCTTTTTCATATATGACAGCAGGAGGATGATTTGATTCATATCTCTTGAGTGCTTCAGCCTTTTCCTTGAGTAGTCTATTTTGTTCTCGGTGAGTTTCATCAATAAGCGCTCTACGGGATCTTTCTTTCTCAACTTCTCTTTTTAGATGCTCTTCAGCAATTTCTTCAGGAGTTAAAATCCTTTTTCCTCTATCCTCAGTAGAAGGACCAGGTTGTTCTGTAACCGCAGGCTCTTGAGTTGCAGTCACATTGGGTTCATCTTCAGTGTCAGAATTAGAGGAGCAGTGCACAAAGGAGGCTTCAAAGATTTGATCACGGAAGCTTTGCTCAGCCGATACATTAGGAACAGATTGACTCTCAGATTCTTGGGCAGCACTTGATTCAAGGTTGATGATATTAGCATCTGCAGGAATAAAACCTGGAACATGGGGAGCAATATCCAAAGCAGAAGCCTTAGCTGAAGTCTGCATAAGCTCAGAAAGTGAAACTTGTACATATATATCATCCACCTCCTTCTTCACTTGAATAGGAGTGGGAAGCAGAGGTTCCATTTCTTCATCTTCACTCTCGATCAGATCCAGATCAATGTAATTCAGTGGATTGGCTTCATTCATGAGCACATTCATTCGTTCTTCTAGCTCATTCATGTCTTCTTCATCACCGAAGTCTACATAATATGGATGTTCCTCATACGATACTTCACTAGTGTCATCTTCGATTGACTCGATCAAAATACCACAAGAGTTTCTTCTCGAGTAGATCTTTTCTGCGTAGTATTCCCTGAAGTTGGCCATAGCAAAATCTAGGAAGGCCGGGTCAACATGCATATGACGGACTCCTTCAGTCAAGGGAACTAAGGCAGTGGATGTGTCAGTTGAAGTCTGAAAGGAGGGTACAAGAGAGAGTTGAAGATTTAAATCAGATGCATTAGCAGCTTCCTCATTTGAAGTTCCCTCAATAGCAAGTGCCTTGGCTGCCTGTGAAAATCTTGGAAGTTTCAGATTCTCTAGCACAGGAGCAAGCTTCTTGATTGAATCCAGAGTTTCATCTACAGGTTCGTCATAAAGGAGACTGTTGACGAAAGATTCATCGTCGTCTGAGGAGTTCAGTTCATCTCCTTCTATGACCGTATCTTCATCAAACTCAAAATCACTGTCATGCATAGGGCTTAAGGTGTCTTGAGCACCTGTAGAGTCTTTACCAGCAGGTATGGTTGTGGAAGAAATAGGATCTTGAGAATTACCGCCATCAGTTCCTTGATCAGTTGGTGGTTGGTCTTCAGGTAACTCACTTTCTTTTTCACCAGCATCATCACCATCTGGTTTGTCACTAAGTTGTTTATCTTCACCTGATTTGCTTAACAAATCCTTGAGTCTTTGAATTTCAGTTGCCTGTTCAGCAATTACATGTGACTGATCGGTGATCTTTTGATTGGCCACTTGTAGAGAACAATTGAGGTGATCGTTCTGACTTTGAAGATTAACAATCTCAGCTTGAAGTTCCATTATCTTCTCAGATTCTGAAACAGTTGGGCTGGTGGCAAAAATACCAGAAGGGTCAGTGGTGATAACAGCATCTTCAGCTATGGTCTCCAGAGGTCTCATATCCATATCAATCCTATCAGCTTGATCAGCTGGAGATGGAGAGACAGCGGTTGTAGCTAAGACTGTATCTGGTTGAGTGTTAGATGAACCAACAATTTCATACTCATCAGTTGAACCGGGCTTTCTTCTGACTTGGAGTTTCTCTGTACAGGACTTTCTTCTTACAACTCTTACCGTGAGTAACTCAGACGATTGATTATGATCATCAGCAGTAAATGTAAGTTTGTTTGAGGTTAACTTAGGAGGACTTTCAGTCTCTGCTGCAAGAGCATAGGTAAGATCCACTTGATCGAGAGACACTGAAGAGTCGTCTTCATCTAAATCATCCTTGGAGGGCTTGTAGCTTTCATCTGATGATGATTGTTGTGTCAGATTTGTAGAGGCCCTGGAAGATTCTCCAGTCCTTTGTCTTTTTCGAGGGTGAACTTCTTCAGTTTGAGCAGGACTGTCATCTGAGCTTGAGGAGTTAGATTCATCACCTTCCTCAGCTTCTGATGAGATCACATTCACTAGACTCAAGAAGTGTTCAACATGCTCAGATGCTTCAACATTTCCACCTTGGAGATTCCCAAGGTCTTCAGCAGCAGCAGCAGGATCTGAGATAACTGGGGCATTCAAGTCCAATTCATGGTGGACTTGAGCCGCATCAGTAGGTTCGATTTGTGCTTCTTCTGCAGCTTCACCCATCTGAATATCTCCTTCAGCATTAACGGGAGCTAATCGAGCAATCATCTCGGGAAAGAAAGGTACCTCATTCCCTTGATACTTACCCTTGTGGTACTTACTGTACGAGCCAGTATTCATTGAACTTGTGGAGAATGTCTCTCCTTGCTTCACCAAAGTTGGGTAGTAATGGTCCAGGATGGCTTGAACAAATCGAGGGTACATCAGAAACTTCTTTTGCCTTCCAGTGGGGTGCAGGTTAGAAATCATCCACTTCAGTAGTTGGTGGGAAAGATTGAAACCATCACCTGAGACAAACCCATGGATAGCACATGCAGTGTCATCAATAAAATCATCTGGAGCTGCCTTTCGGTGTCCAAATGCCGCAATGAAGTAACTGATAATAAATTTCTAATTTGTCGGGAATAAAGTCTTCTGAACTTTGTTGCTGACATCAGGAAGAAAGACACCCGAATATCTCATTCTTGTGATAGTTGACTGCCACTGAGCCTTAGTGAAAGTCTTGGGCTTGTCAGCATCTTGTAGATCCAGGACAGTTCTGATCTTTTCTTCGGTAATCTCAACATCAATATTCTGAATTCTAGACCTTATCACACTTGTTCCATCATCAAGTTCGGCAGATTCAGCATTGTACTAGAATGCTTCAATAATACCCTTGTAGATAACAGGGTTAATCTGCATGGCCGTTGCCCAGCTTGATTGTTGCATAAGATCAAGGGCTTGCTCGTTAGCACCTTCCCAGTTTTTGTTAAATATGCATCTTCCGTTGTGTAGGCGACCATACTCTAAAGCTTCTGCAGCTTGTCTGGGAGGCATCTGCACATATAGAATTACAAGATTACATCTAATTTAACACTAGATGAATGTCATGTCATACTAAACCCGTGATAGTGACAGAGCTTTTCATTTGAGTATTAATGACATAAACTAACTCATATAGTGCATATACTTCAAAATGATCACAAGCAACCGGAATGTCATGATTAACAAATGTAAGTATTTCGGGAAAAATAAAAGTTGTGTGTGAAGTAATAAAATCTGGAAAACCAAGGAGCCAGATCTAAATCTCCATTAACATTGACTTAATTGAATGTTTTGCATGAAAATTGAAATATGACCCAAATGAAGATTAAGTTAACTAAATTCTGATTTGTTGGAGGGTCAAGGAGAATTTCAAAGAGAATTCTACTACTTGGTCTCAACAACAGTCACAGATATCAAGCAAAGGAGGGCTTGTCACACTGGGATCAACATCTAGAAGTTTAGGTTGTCCCAATTTGTCAAGTCAGATTAGGGAAAGTCACATTGGGACTTGGTTCCACCCGAACTTGTGAACTCCTTGATTTGATATCATATGATTATGACAAGAAATAACTTAGTTAAAAACTGTGCTTTAAATGTAAGACATGAATGTTGGATTATAACAAAGCTAAAGATTCAAAGACCAGTTAAATGCATGCAATAAGTGTAGCAATGACTTGTCAAACATTCAGAACAATCCTAGTATATCAGAAATATAGATATTTACAGTGAATTGACTCAAGTCCGCTAAGCAGAACAACAAGTCCGCTAGAACTTATTAAGTTCGCTAAGAGAGAACAAGTTCGCTAGGAACTACAACAAGTTCGCTAAGCAATGGAACAAGTTCGCTAAGAACAAAAGAAGTTCGCTAAGCAGGCCATGAAGTACGCTAAGGACTGAATCAAGTCCGCTAAGACCAGAATGATCTCATATGCAGATTCACTATACTTAGAAATGACAACAAGGAGTGTAAATCATATATCAACATTTAACAAGGATTTTCTAGATGCAACAGAGTCATGTTAACACTTTTAAGCAAGTAAGAAGTCCTGATGGGTCAACTGTTTCAATATTATCATTTAAAGGACAAAATGTGATTATGTAAGCTTAACAGATTAGATGGGGTATTTACATGTCAAATTTAATCCTAACACACAAATACAAGCATATATGGATTAAACAACACATAACCAAGTCACCAAATTCACATTTAAGCTAAAACAGTCACATGAGTCTCATAAAGACAATTTCATGCAAAATTTGACTTATTAAAGTCAAAATGACCAAATGAGTGTTCATACAGAGCTTAAATACCTAAGATAGTTCATATGAACCTTAGAGGTATCATAGATCACATCCTATGTAGATATGCTCTCAATAGTTCACAAAAGTGGTCAAATTAACTTAGATATGTTAAGATATTCAATTATGTCTATCTTAGTGTTAACTGTGTCCAAGATCCTTCCACCTGAGTTATTGACCTGTTTCAGACCCATGTGGATCTTAACCAGTCTAAACCGCCAGTGTTAGGCTCAATTGGATGTCAATTTACACAAAGAGAGACACTTAAGCACACATAAATTAAAATAAGGTGATGCACTACCCGATTAATAACATGAATGCTTGTATTGAGAAACACATACCTTTCTGAAGATCTAAGGATGACTAAGATCTAATATAAGATGCAGTGAATTTCTCAATGACTCAGTGAGTTATCTGCTGGGATCAAGTAATTATATTAGAGATCAAGTAAGCTTCAGATAAACTAAAATAAGATAAGGATTGCCCCTGTGTAGCCAAAATTGAGTCTTAACTCACATTGCTATTTGATAGAACAACATACATTTCTAATGATCTATGGTTTGCTAAAATCAATGAAAAAGATGCAATGCTCTTGATCAATCTCTCAACAGTGAGAAGTCCTGTTTTTGTGATCAGACAAGTTATGTTAGACTTCAAGATTTTAGACAAACACAGAAAGATATAGGCAAATTGAACTTAAAGGCATAACTTGAGAAACTTTAAACTTAATCTATCAATGTGATGAGTGACTAGACTAATCACCAGTTATCAGCAGATTCTGAAGTTTAAGTCTCAATCAATATATAGTCATGAACAATAAAGAATAACAAATTTTGATTGGAGACTAGTTAAATTCAACACTATGTGGAATTCATTAAGTCAAACCAATCAAGAGAGAAAACAAAATGAAACTTCAAGTTGCTAAAAGTAAACTCACAGGCATATATACACAATCAGATTTGAGTTAACAAAACTGAATTGACTGTAGCCACATTGAGTTCTATCAAGCCAACCAAAGTTCCAAATTTGACAATTTAAATAAAAAATTCCTAAGTATTCATATAACAGTGGATCACAACTTCTAATTTTTATCAATTTAAATAACCATTAGGGTTCAAACTGATTAACAAGTACACCATAGCAACTAACTGTTATGAAACACTCAAAGGAATATTATGCTTAAAACACATTCAAACTCTCCCCTGAACACAATGTTCTCTAATTCAAAATGATAAATGAGAGTTTAGATTCAGATACCTTTAACTTGAGCACAAGTGAATTAGGATCAAGTAAAGATAAATGAAATCTATAATTACATCAAATTAAAGCATTAGAACCCTAGAGATATGAAGAATTGGACCTACGGCTCAACAACAATCACCGAGACCAAAATCAACCCAAATATATAAAACTAACCTGTGATTACAATGAGAGTGTGCGAATCAACCCTAATTTCAATGAGAGTGACAGATTCGAGAGAGATTGTAGGGATTTCGATCGAACAGTGGAGAGGAAACGTCGGTTAGAGTTTGAGAGAGCGGGTGTGATATTGTGTTTGAATGCGTGAATGAAGAAAAACGACCAAGTCTCCTTTATATAGTGTAGGGTTTAGCGAACCAAAAAAAATATATCTAAAATTAAAGAAGTTCGCTAAGGCTGTCTCCAAGTCCGCTAAGTAAAGCAGACTGAAACAAGTACGCTAAAGGGAGATAAATATCAAACAAGTTCGCTAAGGCCTAAAAGAAGTACGCTAAGCCTCTAAGAAGTTGGCTAAGCTTAATGAAGTTCGCTAAGGCTAAGGACAAGTATGCTAAGCCTAAAAGAAGTTCGCTAAGCTCGGAAGTTCGCTAAGGCTTAATCAAGTATGCTAAGGCCAAATTTGAACAAGAGATACCAAAAAATTTCTAAGTATAAAGAACTCCGCTAAGGCATAAACAAGTTCGCTAAGAACAGTTTAGCCTCAGTAGACTTTTAATGTAAGTGGAGAAGTTCGCTAAGGCAAAATCCTTCTTAGCGGACTTCTCAAACACTTAAACAAAAATCAAAGCACAGGAGAAGTTCGCTAAGGACAAGTTCAACTTAGCGGACTTCTCAACATATATAAAAGACTCAAACATAAACAAGTTCGCTAAGAACAATTTGTTCTTAGCGGACTTCTTAAAAAAACACAACAATTACAAGTCATTCAAACAAGTTCGCTAAGGGCAAACATGTTGAGCATGCTTAGCGAACTTGCCTCAGACAGAAGTTCGCTAAGGCAAAAACAAGTCCGCTAAGAGCAGAATTGTAATAAAGAGTGAAATTTTCTAAGTCCAAAAAATTTTCAAGATTTAAAAGATTTGCAATTTTAACTACAAAATTTAATACAGAAATGCATGCCTGCCACCAGTAACCTACCAGGAAGATAAATTTTGTATATATAAAACAAGTATCTGTTAATTTCAGCAAATTTAATGATGACACACCTAGTACCTAAATTTTGACTTTAATTGGTCAAAATTCCACCCGAACTCAAGAATTCATTTACTTTCAAGTTGGTTCATTTTTAACCAATACCAAGTTTAATTTTAGTACAAGTTGGTCAATTTTTCACCAAACTTGGAAATTCGAGCACATTGGCTTTGATAATTCACATATTTTTGTATGGTCATGGTCAAACATGTTTAGAATCATACCGATCAATTACGTGATCAATAACACTAACAATTCAAATCACCTTTCAGATCCGATTCTCTAAATCAGATTGTCGGTATTGTTTATCCACTTAAGCTCAAACAAGGTAATTTTCAACTTGTCTCATGTGATGTAATTATCATGTTTTCTGTCCAGTTCAGAGAAATATATTTTATGGAGTCCTTATTTGGTTGGAAGTTAACAGTATTCTACCAATCATTAAATAGTTTTTCAGATTTAATCACACTTTTAAAAGTAATATTTCCCCCTTTTCTTTAGTGTTAAGCGACTTATTTCATGGATATAGTCATGAAATCATGATAACCCTTCTTTCATGACTATGGTTGTATGAATTTTGATGGGGTGAGAGCGTCAAGGTCAGAGTTCCCTCAGCAGATGACCTCTCACTTTATTTTGTGGAATGATGGAGCGTAAGAACACAAGGTCAGTGATTTCTCACAGCAAATGTGTCTCGACATTATTTATGGATGAGACTCAAGGTCAGAGTTTCCTCAGCAGATGAGTCTGATATGTTGGTTTTGAAATAAGTCAACTTAATACTGAAGAAACAGAGGATGTGTGATTAGAGTTTTCTTACTAGTACTAATGAGAAGGGCAAATTTAAAGAATATGCCATTGTTTAAACTTCCATGGTCCACAATTCTCAATGAAATTAATGTGTTATCACAGAGACTTGTTTACTTCTCAGTATGTTGAGCCTACCAACACATCAAATGATAGAGTTACCAGTAGATTGGATCATATCCTACGGTTAGATCAACAAGACCAGAATCATATCATGTTCCTAACATGTTGTCCGACCACAGACCATAGGTTTTAGCTTTTTCAATGTTTTTGGTATTTTTCTGCTATTTACTCTGCATATTTGTATAGAAAATTACTAAACATTTACGAAATTGACACTATTTTTGGTTTTCTCTTCCACAGATGCAGGCACGGCAGACAGACTCAAAAACAAGCTAGCTGAATGAAAAGAAATACCTTAGGTCATAAAACATTTTGACACGAGACACAAACATACTGAAATATTTTTCTCAGCCAAAACAAGTCAAACAACATAGGAACAGGCTCAGGTGAGTCAAAAGAGTAACAAAAGCAATAACATAAGATAAAATAAGTCAGACATCAATAATTAGATAAAAAGCAAAACAAGCTAGAAGTGTAAAAACTTTTTGGTGATTTTAGTGAGAGAGATGCAAGACTTAGGATATATACACAGATAACACACAAGAGAAAGCAACCTAGAGAGCAAGACACTAACGTATCAGGGAGCAAGAAGTTCTAGTCCTAGTCAAAGTTGATCATTCCTAAAGAGGTAACCAGAAAATTGAACCTAGACATATCAAATGACTTAGTGAATAGGTCAGCTAACTAATTTTCTGAATCAATCTGAACTAAGGTGACTAGTTTCTTCTCAGCACAATCCCTAATGAAATGGTGTCTAATCTCTATATGCTTAGTCTTAGAATGCTGAATCGGATTTTTAACAATAGACACAGCAGCAGAATTATCAATATGTATAGGAGTACTCATGAAATTCAAACCGTAGTCCAGCAATTGATTCTGGATCCAAAGAACTTGAGAGCAGCATGATGCAGCAGTGATGTACTCCGCCTCAGCTGTTGAATTGGACACCGTAGTCTGCTTCTTGCATTGCCATGACACGAGTCTATTTCCTAAAAACTGAGCTCCACCCGTTGTAGACTTCCGATCGAGTAAACTACCAGCATAGTCACTGTCCGAGTAGGCTCTAAGATCGAAGGCCGAATCTTTTGGATACCATAGCCCTCGGTTGGGATTCGACTTCAAGTATCGAAAAATTCTCTTAACCGCAGTCAAATGTGATTCCTTTGGTTTGCTCTGAAACCGCGAACAGAGACAGACTCCAAACATGATATCGGGACGAATTGCCGTCAAATACATCAACGACCCGATCATCGAACGGTATAAGTGCTCATCCACAGAGACTCCTTGAGGATCAGTATTCAATCTGTGACGAGTTTCCACTGGTGTAGAAAAACCCTTAGAGTCGTGAAACCCGACCTTCTTCAGTATTTCTTTAACATATTTCCCTTGGCTGATCAGTATACCATCTGGCGACTGTTTCACTTGAATTCCCAGAAAAAATGTTAATTCACCCATGGCATATCCTTCCCGACGTGTCGAATGAAGAGAGTCTGATCAATAACACCCCTTTTATATCCATTTTCCAGCAGATATGTAGACAACGTCTCGTACCAGTTCCTTGGGGCTTGGTGCAGACCATAAAGGGCCCTGTCAAGTTTGTAACATTTGTTTGGAAATGACTTGTTAACAAACCCGGGAGGTTGCTGTACGTACACATCCTCATCCAGCTCGCCATAAAGAAATGCGGTCTTAACATCAAGTTGGTAAACCGTGATGTCCATAGACACAGCATAAGCTAAGAAAATCCGAATGGCTTCTAGACGAGCGACAGGTGCATAGACTTCGTCATAATCAATGCCATCTTCTTGCATGTACCCTTTCACTACTAATCGAGCTTTGTTTCTAATGATTATTCCACGGTCGTCTCGTTTGTTCTTGAAGATCCACTTGACTGGTATGGGTTCAACACCCTTAGGAGCTTCAACAAGATGCCAAACATTGAGCAGTTTGAACTGAAGTAACTCTGCTTGCATGGCTTCAATCCAGTTGTCATCTTTGAGAGCAGCAGCAACCGAAGTTGGTTCTTCTTGAGATATGAAGCATGAAAATAGACACGAGTTAACATGTTCTATTTGACTTCGGGTGATCCTTTTGTTTACGGGGCCTATAATCTGGCTTGTTGGATGACTTTTATGAACCCTTGATTCTTCAACAACGGTGTCTTCGATGGTAGATTCAAGGTTCCCAATTTGCAGATCATTTCCCGGGACCTCACCGGTGTCAATTTCAGCTTCAACTTCTGATTCAGAATCATGATCTTCAGGAGCAGTTTCCGTGTTGGGTTCCCCCTGAACTGCTGCAGGTGCTGGTTCTGTTTCTTCAATAACTGGATCTGGTACTGGAATTACTGTTTCATCAGGAGTTGCTGATGAAGTTGATTCTCCAGATCGATTTACTGACTCACTCGTCTGATTTCCCCATGTTAGATCAGGAGGGTCTGCTGAATAGATAGTTCCCAAAATCGATGAAGAAACCGGAGCAAATGTGTCAAAGGTTGGAAAATCTCCCTCACGAGCATCATCATCTGAGATGGTATTTCCTGAAACACCAGAATCAACAATATTAAAAGTAGAAGAAAGAGAGTCAAGGTCATACATGCTATCTGAATCAGGTTCTCGAGTGATCCGAGTGTGCTCGTTAAAATTAACATTGCACGACTCCATGATCACTTGAGTTCTTTTGTTGTATACTCGATACGCCGCTGAGGACATAGAATATCCAACAAAATAACCTTCATCTGCCCGAGGGGCAAACTTGGCTAACTGATCAGACTGTATAAGCACAGTGCAAGGACATCCGAACGGTTTAAGTCTTGTTAAAACTGGTTTTTGTTTAGAAAACAGTTCGAATGGCGTCTTGTTAGCATGCTTGACCAAGAGCGTTCTGTTCAGAACGTAGCACGCAGTATTCACTGCTTCTGCCCAAAAAGAGAGTTTAAGGTTAGAATCCGCAAGCATGGTTCTGGCAGACTCAATGATGGTTCTATTCTTCCGTTCCGCTACACCATTTTGCTGTGGCGTGTACGGTGAACTGAACTGTCGTGTGATGCCTTTCAAATTGCAAAAAGCGTCAAATGTTTGATTCTTGAACTCCGTCCCGTTATCTGATCTGATTATCCTGACCCGCTCTCTGCTGGCGTTTTCAATGCGAGTAACGAAATTCTTCAGTATCTCAGCTGTCTCAGATTTTTCTCTCAGGAAGAACACCCATGAGTATCTGGAGTAGTCGTCAGTAACAACGAGGCAATAAGACTTTCCCCCTAAGCTCGTGATGTTCACTGGCCCGAAAAGATCAAGATGGAGTTGCTGAAGAATTGTCGTTGTTCTACCAGGTGGCTTCGGCTTGTGAGACGTCTTGTGCTGTTTTCCTTTGGAACACGCAACACAGTTATCGACATGGACAAATTCTTTCTCCGGTAGCCCAATAACGTGTTTTCCTCTTACGAGTCGATTCATGTTCCTAAAGTTGACGTGACCCATTCGCCGGTGCCATATGGTTGAGTCTTCTTCCGATGCCTTTACTAGAAAACAAGCGATTGAATTTGCTGGCTTTGCTTCCGCCATATCCAAAGCATACAAGTTTCCTCTTCGATGTGCTCGAAACAAGATCTGATCTTCAGGTATCTTGAGACCAGGCTTCAGAATTAGACACTCGCGATCATTGAACACCATTGGCATTTGGTTATCGCAGATTTGTGACACACTGAGTAGGTTGAACTTCAGATTCGATACCAGGTTGACCTTGTCAAATGAAATTTCTCCGTTTGTTAAGAGACCGTTTCCTATTATTCTTCCGCCATACACATCTCCCCCAAAGGCAACAGAACTACCGTTAGATATTGTTTTGACATCATACAGCAAGTCCTTGTTCCCTGTCATGTGCCTGGAGCACCCGCTGTCCATGTACCATGTGTTTACAGCTTTCCGGGTACGTCCCTGCACAAGTAAAGAAATTGGTTAGTTTGAGGAGGGACCCCGGTCATTTTGACCTTGGGTCTTCTTGATAACCGGTTTCTTCACAGTTGACGAAGATGGTGCGGATGAAGATGATGGAGCTGATGGAATAACTGAAGGTGGAATGAAGGTGGTTGCAGGCCTTGGAGCTTTCATTGGCCTTTGAGACGGAAATGGCCTTGGTATAAAGCCGGGTCTTGGCCTTGGGTTCCATGACCTGAATGGAGTCAGACTTGGTGCATTCATCCTTGGTGGTTGTCTGATGTGTGGCTGACTTGAATACAAGCTTCCCCCTAAGCCTTGTGGTAGATACGGGGCTTGACTCGGAATGTACGGTTGGTTGGGATAAGACTGTTGGAACATAGAATCATCCCGCAAGTCCAAGAAGTCTTCACTGCAATTACCATAGTTTCTCGAGTGGAGGTGTGTATTCTGACCAGCAGTTGCTTGTTGCTCATAATAGTGTACAGGTGGCATTGGTGCGTTGCCATAGGTGTTGTACCCTTGGTTGTAGATACACACCCTTGCATCGTGATGAGGATTGCCACAGATAGCACAACCATTTTGCACAGTTGGTGCATTTGGAACAACAAAAGCAACATTTTCATTAACAGGAACCACAGATGATGGGTTCAACAGATGAAGCAACAGGAGTCTTCTCATCATCGAGTAACAACCTTCTTCTTTCTTCTTCTTGTTCTTTTCTTCTTTTCCACAACAACAGCTTCAGCACTTTCTGTCATTGGAGCAGAAGGCTCTACCACGATCAATGCAGACTCAACAGTTGGTGAGGAGGTTGTACCAGTTACTTTTGGAACACTCTTCATCTTTGGTTTGACAATCTTTACCATTTCAACTTTAGAGTCAACAGCTCCAGTGGGAGCAGAACTTTCAACAGCAGCCTTTGATTTGCTTGATTGAGGAGATTGCCCAGCATGTGGTGTTGATGTAGAGTGAGTTCCAGTTGAGGCACTTGGTATAGACTTCACCTTACCATCGGTGATCACAAGACCCGCTTGTGTGTGCATGACAGTCTTACCATGTTTGAGTGCCATTTCAGCAAATGCACGATTGAACTCATCCTCATTCACATCAGACTGATCAGTGAATCCCTTGTTGGAATTCTGCTTAGGCTTTCGCCTTCGTGTGGTCTTAGCTCGTTTTGGAGCAACAGTGGTTTTTAAAATCTCGTAGTTGTCGTCAAACAAAAACGATTGACCATCCACGACAGATGTTTTCAACAAATCAAGGAATTCATGTTCAGCTGCCTCTTTAGTCAGAGTCTCAGAAAGACTAGTATCAACACCTTTTAAAATATCAGAATTGACTTCATCAAAGTGAAGTGCGACATCGGTTGGTGGGAGATCAGATCCACTCGTGTGGGTAGAGAGCTGATCTTCCATCTTTTGGATTTCGGAAGCACTTGGAACCAACTCAGGATTAATGAATTTTAAGTGACTCTTTGAGTTAATCTTGGTTAACTCGGGAACTCTATAATAGTTATGGTTAAGCGGATGCTCTGCCGCACTATCATCAATTTCCCTTGTCAAGCCAAGTCCAGTTTTAAGTCTAGCAAAAATATCACGGCCAACAGTATTGCCAAGAGTTGCCGGATTGAGTTTCAACAAATCAATGGTTTCTCGAGCCTGAGCATAGCTCGTCCTCAGAGAAGTTAGTTTTTCCAAAAGATCAGTTATTTGAATTGTTAGAGTTGTTTCCGTATGCTTCATGACCTCAATGTCATCTTGTAAAGACTTGATCTTAATCAAAAAGTCTTTCTCATTTTCTTTTAATTTCTCAACTTGGCTCTCACTCTCTTTCGCCTTACCGACCAACTCAAGGTTGTAAGCGCGATAGCGAGCTACAGCCTCAATACATTTATCAGAACATAAAGCAAGTTTTACCTCATCAGGGATGGTTTCACGTTGAAGTTCTACAAGCCTCTTACTTGCCTCAGATTCAACTTCAGATGAGCTCACCTCAGTAACAGTTCCAGTGTCTTGAGCATTGTCTTCAGTCAGATCATCAATTCCAGCCATTAAGCAGAAGTTAGTTGGAAAGAGAGGGTCAATTGTATTAGACACGTCTATCTCTCCATCATTTGCCTTCACTACAAGAGCATAGTTGGTCTGGCTAGAAGACGGATTCTGAGACGAGGAGGTCCAGTTGTAGTTTGAGTCTTCAAGCGATACCAAAACCTTGTTGCTTTCATCCGATCTTTGTGGTTGTTGAGAAGATGACGATCCTCGTTGAGAGACATTTGAGCTGGTGCCCTGTGGCTTCTGGAATGACGAGCTGCCTTGTTTCTGATAAGATTGGGTAACACCACCACCCTGCTTTTGATGAGTTTGGTTACTTCCACCAGAATTGGATTGCCCGTTCCACGTCCTTGGCTTAGGACATTCACGTGCAAAGTGACCCATTTCTTGACAGTTGTAACATTGCACTTTTGACTTGTCAAAGCCGATGTTGGTGTTTGAGGGAGCTTGAAAAAGCTTTCTTCCAGTCTTCTTGAAGAACTTTCGAGTTCGGGCAGCTATCATACCCATTTGCCATTTGATATCGATCTCTTCGAGATCATCAGCAGAAACTTGGTCAAGGTCTTCTTGACAGACGGTCATGGACTCAAGACTTCCGGACATCTGAGAATTCATGCAAGCTAGAAAAGCGTTGCATAAGTCAGAATCCATGCATTGTGTTCGGTTGGGATGCAGGAGATGATTGCTGAACGAAGTAACCAGTTGGAGATTGTTGCACAAAAGTCACATTTGGAGTCTGACCGGTGACGGGAGCAATGACAGCTTCAGTTGGAGGAGCAGCTGGAACAGAAGTAGTGACAGGTGGGCTTTGACTTGCAGGAACAGAGAATTGGAACTCATCATCTAGGTCGGGAGCAATGAACGCAGCATTGGGAGCAATTGAAGAACTCCTAACAGTCACAGCACCCATGAGAGACTTTCTGTTGCGCTCAACGGCTCGAACTTCATACTCACGAACCTTGTCGATCATATCCATATAGTCGGCAGTAGAAAGATCATTACTGTCGAGCAAGTAAGTCACATATGAAGCGAACTCTTGAGGAAAGGAGTGAAGGACCTTCTTGATGATGGCACAGTTTTCAGGTCGGATGTTCTTTGTCGTCATCTCAGTGATTATGCGGCAGAATCGAATGACATGTGTTTCAAATGATTCGCCTTGCTTATGAGAGAACGTGTTGAACGCCAACTTGATCTTATCCAATCTTCTTTCCTTAGTAGCCGGGTTGCCTTCATATTTCTTTTCCAAGCCTTCCCAGATTTCATAAGCCGATGTGGCAACACGAAATTGGTATTGCAACTCATCATTGATAGCCATCTTAATGCACCCCAGTGCACGCATGTCAGTTTTCAATTGAACCTTTTTAGCAGCATCCAACTTGTTTCTTGGTTTGGGAATCATCTTCTTAGGTGGAGGATCAGCACCAGCGGCAACATCAGCAGCAGTGCCAGCAATGGTAGCCTCTTCCACTTCAAACACAGCAGGACCTTCGACTACAGAAGTCAACAGGTCAAAGTCAACGAATTCCAAGTAAGACAGGAATTTAGCCTTCCAATCATCGAAATCACTTGCCCCTATGAGTTTAGGAGGCCTATTGTTGTCTTGTGTGGTAGGAGTGAAGTGATCCGACATGTTGAAATGATCAACACTTGTCAATTTCGAGACAAAGAAAGCTAACGGGTCAAACGAGACGAAATCGATTCACTTGCTTGCAAAGATGTAAAATGCTTGAAATCACTCAAATCCTACAAGACAGACAATAATAAACATCATTAGTCAATAGTAGGCGAGATTTCAGCAAAAAATTTGAAAAGTCAAATTTTCAGACTTAGCCAAATTTTGAACAGCTTGTTCTTGAGCAAATTCAAACTCAAAAATAAATGTTGACAAAATCAATGTTTAAGATAATCAATAGTTTCAAAATTCATGTAGGAATATATTACTCAACTGTCAAGAACTCCAAAAAACACTCTAAATGACCTAATTTGATGGAATAGTGAATTTATGTGAAGAACACCAAAAATCACCACTTTTAGCCTCTAAAATCTTCAATACTTGATGTTATTGAGAGAAATCAGTGCCATTAGGTTTGGTTTTGGTAGTGTAAAACTCGCTAATCATCAATTTTAACATAGATGCAACAGAAAAACGAATTTGAAAATTTTTTTCAAGAACAGGAGCGTAAGTTCGCTAACTGTTCTAGGCTGAAATCCGAAAATCCGACTATTTTGCTTGAGTTTTGCAGAAATCTGAGTATTGCATTGAGTTTATTGAGTGATTTCTACGAAGAATCAACTCAAACAACTAGCAAATCCATCCAAAATCGAAAACTCATATGAAATTTTCTCCATTTTGAGAAAACCTTCAAAAATGAAGAACAAGGCTCTGATACCAATTGTCAGGACCAGATTTGAGCACGTTGTTCTCACATGATTCATCACACAAGTGCGGAAATCATGTGTGATGGTCAATTCATGGAAGAATCTGCATCAATGCTCACCCATTGATGATTCCTAAAGCTCAAGAACACACACACAAAAGCTCTCTATAGGAAAATACTCCTCCCAAGCGTTCCCAATAGGGTTTTCTCATTGGTATTTATACTACTAGAGAGCCTGGGACAAAAAGAATGATTGACACAACACAATCATTACCTAGGATTCAGCAAAATATTCTATCAGGACAACAAGTTTGCTAAGAGTTAAATCAAGTTCGCTAGCACTTAACAAGTTCGCTAACAAGTACGCTAGGTAGCAACAAGTCCGCTAACAAGTACGCTAAGCATTAGCAAGTTCGCTAACAAGTACGCTAACAAGTACGCTAGGCCATAAGAAGTTCGCTAACAAGTACGCTAAACAATAACATGTCCGCTAACATGAACAAGTTTGCTAACAAGTTCGTTAAGAACAAGACAAGTACGCTAGGAACAAGATCAATACTGCTAAGTAAATAAGTTTGCTAGGAATAAACAAGTCCGCTAAGATAAACAATCAAACAAGTACGCTAAGAGTAAATCAAGTCCGCTAGGAACATAAGTCACAAGTCCGCTAAGAAGCATAACAAGTACGCTAACATATAAACAAAGTTTACCAAGTACATATCCAAAGTCAGTTACAAAACAAAGTATCAATTACAAGATAAGAAAACAAAAGGTTTGTGTTGCTAACAAATAGGTTCTAACATGTCATCTTAAATTAGTGTCATGAGCTTTTGGGCAATTTAATTATTCCCTGACGTTTCCGCCTTCGGTTGGGGTGTGACAGGATGAGGGCGACCAGACCTAACTATTTTGTGCTCGACTTCTAAACCTCGTAGACTTCGATTTCAGTCCCGATGAAGAACATGCGAAGACACAATAAGACACGCAATAGGGGAAAGAGCTTACTGATACAACCTTGTTGATCCGTCTGGAGGATTGATGCTCCCGTCGGCGAGTGGTGGTTCCAGTTCCGATGGTCCGTTGGAGAGTGGACCGTTGCATAGAAGACTTGTACGGAGAGAAAAAATGAGTCAAAAGTTGATAATATATTAAAATTCCAATATAGTCACATATAAATTGTAAATAAAATCAATACGAGTAGACACACTAACATGTCATAAGAGATAAAAAAATAAAAATAAAATTGAATGGTATATAAAAATAAAGTTATACTAAAAAATCACACACATACATAAAGAAGAATCACTACAAATAGTCAAAACAATTCCATTACTCCAAATAACAAATTTCCATGGTGGTAGAATGTTTTAAATTGAAAGGTCAAGGCGATTATGAGGAAGGTGAATGGCGACGACCGGAAGATGGAGATGACGGTCATGCCTGGCAGGAGGTTAGACGAAAAAGAAAATATCCACAGCATGTTCAACAAAGGCAAAGAATTCAAAATGAGAAGCACCTGGTGTCTTTCTTCGTGGCTAATCTGCCAGACGATTGTAACAAGGATCAAGTTGCTGAAGCTTTTAAGGGTTATGGGAGGTTAAAAGATGTGTATCTTCCTGGGCGCAGGGACCAAAAAGGCAAAGGCAACATGTTTGATTTTGTGAAATATGCGGATGTAATTGATGTCCGATCGTTGTAATCCATTCTTAACACCGTTAAGATTGGCAATTCTCAGCTTGCCGTCAATGCAGCTAGATTCGATAGTCTAAATAACCCTATTGTGTATCCACCGCCGCAGGTTCCGATGCGTTCGGCTGCCGGAAAAGGGCCTTCAATAAATCAGAAGGTCAGGGTGCGTACTGGTGGAAAGTTGTGGATACGGTTTCATACAAAGACAAACTGGTTGGTGTCTCATCCACTCTTTCCACAACTAAATTGACGATTAACTTTGATGGATATGAGTGCAGCCTGCCTTCTAAATTAGGCTAGAAAACTGTTATTGCATGCTTAAAAACTATGGGAAATTTGGATGATCTCCGAGTTACCATGAAGGGTAAATTTGGTAAAGGAACTATGGTTAGATATGCTGGTGGATTGAGGTTATTGATCACCTTCCCTACTGATGAAGATGCCAAGGTTTTTTGTGAAGATAAATCTAAATGGTGGCCATGGTTCAAGTCTATGGATATCTGAAATGAGCGCTACAATGTTTTTGATCGGGTAGCTAATGGGTTTCAGGCACTACAAGCAAACTTAAACAATTAAGGGTGCATTCAACCTAAAACAAGATCTATGTTTTCACTATTGAACCTATAACTATGAACATATCATAAACCCTAGCAAACAATCAAAATAAATAAATTACTAAGATAGATAGGGTTACATACCTCTTAGTTGTTATAGCAAACAACTATAATAATCCTTCTCGACTTCAAGGAAGCTAGCACCACAAACGTCGTGCCTGTGATGGGATCACACCCAAGGACTCAAAAGAGAATATTTAACTAAGGTGGGATGAACTATAAGAAGTTCTTCCACAAGGAGGGAGAAAGAAGGAGGCGAATACTTAAGCCAAAAATGAGCGAGTTGGAATGAATCCCTAAGGCCTTTATTTATAGCCTTGGATAACCTCCTCACTTTGTAATACCACCGATGTGGGATACATGTAAAATTTAAAAAATTCCCTTGCCTAAGGGATTTTCGAAATCTTTCAATGTGGGATAACAACTTTCCTAATTTAATCAACTATTGATTAATTGTTAATTATCCCTTTCAATTAACCAAACTGTTAATTAACCTCCCAAATAGTTTTTTTCTAATTAATTATTAAACCATTAAAATTAATAAACCATTTCTTTTTCCCTTTTATTAATTCTCCACGTGTCGAGTCTTGAGGGCAACCCAAAAGGACTATGCTGCTATCAATTATAGTTATAGGCTTAGACACCTAATCCAACAGTCTCCCACTTGGATAAGTCTAATAACTATAACTTCCTAACCGATCAGCAAATTGTAGCTTCCAATGAATGCTTTTGAATTCTGACCTAGTTAGTAATGTGTCCTATGATAAGAGATCATATAATCCTACGTTCTACAAGATATCATTCGAACATGAGACATGGAATATAATCAATCTCATTATCCAGTACTTTTTTCCCGATTTTTGATTTGTAATGACATAGAACTTCCAATTGAACACATCAATTTAGTCCTGGCCGGGCCCGGCACTATAAGTCAACATCAAATCACCGAGGGGCCCAAAGATATCTCTTTTCCCGTTAGGGCAAAAGGAACGAATAAACTTTGACTTATATGCTTGCACCATCTACTCGTCAAATCATGCACAATAATACGTTTTATAACATCGAGTTACCAATGCGTTTATGTATCATCAATGCACAATTGACTTGTAAACCACAACTCATATATCTCCGTTTAAAGATTACAAGATATTATCGTCTCAGAATTACCCGTGATCAATTCCATGAAGTAATTCTCTGAGCGTGGGTTAATCCAATACTTAAATCTCTATTTCAAAGTACTCATGAATATTGCAGCAATGCCATTGCCATGTCTAACACTCCTTAGACAATCTACAATTCCATTCATGACAGTCTTAATTCACTACTTACTTCCAAAAGTATGATTGACTATGGAGTTTTGAATAATCTAATCATTCGGGAAGTAAAACATGGAAAAATGAAACACAACAACAACATTTGACAAAAGGTAGTAAACAAACTTATAAATAATTCTCCATTATTTAATCACCAAAAGTCAATTACATTTACTTTGTCATAAGTTTCAACCTAACTACTAAAAATAACATCATCCTTTAGACCAATGATCCTAGCATGCTGATGGTGTCGGTTCCTACTCAGACCCTTTGTGAATGGATCTGCAGGATTCTCTTCAGATGATATCCTCTTCACAAGGAGGTACCCTTCTTCTACCTTATGTCTGATGAAATGGTACTTTCTGTCGATATGTCTTGAATGGCGATTGTCCCTTACAACCTTTGTCAAGGCAACCGCTCCTTCATTATCACAGAAAAGTTCCACTGGCTCCTTGATGGCTGGCACGACTCCAAGATCTCCGATGAAATTCTTCAGCCAAATTGCCTCCTTTGATGCTTCGCTTGCCGCTATGTACTCTGATTCACAAATAGAATCAGCCACTGTCTCTTGCTTGGAACTTTTCCAAGTAGCTGCTCCTCCATTTAAAGTAAAGATCCAGCCAGTTTGAGAACGGAAATTATCCCTATCTGTTTAGAAGCTGGCGTCACTATACCCAGTCACCCTCAATGTATCACATCCACCAAGTACTAGGACCCAGTCCTTAGTCCTTCGCGGATACTTGAGAATATTGTTAACTGCTACCCAATGAGCTTTACCTGGATTTCCCTGATAACGACTGGCCATGCTTAAAGCAAAAGACACATCTGGACGAGTACATGTCATAGCATACATGATAGATCCAACGGCGGAAGCATATGGAACTCTACTCATTTCTGCTATCTCTTCATCTGTACTCGGGTTCTAACTTTTACTCAGTTTGGTATTACTCTGGATGGGCAAATCTCCTTTCTTGGAGTTCTCCATACAGAATCTTTTCATTACTTTATCCAAGTACGTACTCTGATTCAATCCAATTAGCCTTTTACTCCTATCCCTTGAAAATCTTTATTCCCAGAATATATGCGGCCTCTCCTAGATCCTTCATAGTGAAACACTTTCCAAGCCAAGACTTAACATCTTGCAAGGTTGGAATGTCATTTCCTATAAGAAGTATGTCATTAACATATAATACTAGGAAGGTGACTACGCTCCCACTAGCTTTGACATATACACAGGACTCATCCTCACTTCTAGAGAAGCCACACTCTTTGATTCTCTCATCAAAGCAAAGATTCCAACTGCGAGATGCTTATTTTAATCCATACATGGATTTTTCAAGCTTGCACACTCTATTAGGGAACTTCGCATCTACAAAACCTTCTGGCTGACTCATGTAAACATCTTCAGCCAACTTCCCGTTTAGGAAAGCGGTTTTGACATCCATCTGCCAAATTTCATAGTCATGAAACGCAGCTATGGCCAGCATTATCCTAATAGATTTTATCTTAGCCACCGGTGAGAAGGTCTCATCATAGTCAACCCCTGGGGTTTGAGTAAATCCCTTCGCCACCAGTCGTGCTTTGAATGTGCTTACATTACCATGTATATCGGTCTTCTTCTTGAAGATCCATTTACAACCAACCGTCTTCCGACCAGGTTGTTGATCAATCAAATTCCAAACTTGATTTTCGTACATGGACTTGATCTCGCTGTCCATTGCCTCTTTCCATTTTGCTGCCTCAGGGCCTGCCATCGCTTCCTTGTAGTTAGCTGGCTCATCCAAATTCAAAAGTGTATTATCACTGATAAACGTGTCCTCGTCTGTAGTTATATGGAA
>JBCNJP010005716.1:0-31440 GCA_039602395.1 Deinandra increscens subsp. villosa
ACATTACAAAAGTGGGGTGTCTATGCCCCTAGCTTATAGATAACACTTCTTGAGTTGCATTCCGTTCCAGTGTCTAGGAACAGGTTTGCCATCCATTGTAGCTAGCTTATACGATCCTTTCGCGTGTGCCTCCATGATTTGATAAGGGCCTTCCCAGGTTGGTCCCAACTTGCCCTGATCCTCTTGTCGGCTAGCCTCATTGTTCCTGAATATATAATCTCCTGGCCGAAAGGTTACAGTTCGGACCCTTTGATTATAATATCCTTCCATCTGCTTCTTGTATTTAGCCTCGTTGATGGCTGCCATGTCTCGGCGTTCTTGTGTAAGTGCCAGGTTGACCAACAGTTCTGAGTCATTGGTCGGCTCCGAGACGTTTTCAATTCGGAAGGTAGGTATACCGATCTCTGCTGGGATGACAGCTTCTGAGCCAAAAGTGAGGCTGTATGGGGTGTGCCCATGACTGGTCCTCTCGGTTGTTCTGATTGCCCAAATGACGCTTGGGAGCTCATTCAACCATCCTTTTCCTTCTTTGCCTAGCCTTGCCTTGATCCCAGAGACAATTGACCTATTAGTTCTTTCCACTTGGCCGTTTTCTTGTGGATGAGCTACTGAAGTGAAGATCTGGGCCTAGCGAAACTATGCTAGCGAAACTAAGACCTGACCTAAAGACCAAACTTGTGAAATTGCTTAAGTGTTATGCCATGACTTGCATGATTTTGCCATGATGAAATATGTTTGATATCTGATTCAAATGAACCCTTGTTTGTGATCAACCATTGGCGTTGTGTGTCGGTATGTCGAGTCATAGTTGCAACGTGCTATGTTATGGGCCATAGTGACGTTAAGTAAAGATTAGACACGAAACTAATACTTAAGACCTAAACGTGTTCTAGGTCTTCGTTAAACAACACTATTTGGATTTACTTGAAGTGTAGCAGTGCAACCAAAGGTGAGTGTCACTAACCCGCTTACCGTGAGTCCGTTGGGCCACACAGAATAACTTAACGAAAAACAATGCTGACAAACTCGAGAGTGCTAGGCACCTCACTGATAAACATAAGAACACGGGATGCTTGGCACCCACTTGATGAACTGAAGTGTTTTATGGGAACACTTGTGAATTCTGAATAAACGATTTCTGAAACGAAAACTGTTTTAATATGGCTAGTGTAGGTTAAAGTCTAAACCATATGATATCACATGTTTTCTAAGGATGCCTTATAACTTAAAAGTCCTCAACTTAATTGTGCCATTAATTTGTGAAAGCGAGGGGATGTTGGGTAGATCTACTGGAGTTTGACAAACTCCGCCCCGTGGCACGGGGAGTGCACGGAGGAACAATATCAGCCTATTTGACCGTGGTCCCGAGAGGACACGGGGGAGGCAGAAAACGCGATGACTTGGTCCGCACCGTACGGGATGGCTCGGCCCCCACAAAATAAGTCAGCTTTGGTACAAACTTCCTTAGAGCATGGAACAACGGATTAGCTACCCGCGATATCGGTTGAGTCCTTTAACTTTACGGAACTAGTACATACCCGATGACGTGGTCACGGACAAAACCATTTATAAACTGAGAATTAAATACGAGCATTGCTTTTCACAAATAAACATTTTGTAAGTATATCTTGACACGAACTATGATTATGAGACCGGGCCAATGCATGACAAGCCCACTGTGAACTCACCAACCGTTAGGTTGACACTTGCGTGGTTTAAACTTTTGCAGATCGCTAAGGAGTATCCGGAGCGGGTTGGCATGGCACTTGAAGATCCTTTATTTTGATTTAAACTAAATTGGGAATTTAAAACAATGTCTATGTAAAGCACGTGGTTAGTGCTAAAGACAATATTTTATTCCGCTGCGTTGTATTTGAAACTTTGATCTATAATTTGTGTTTGAACTAACCCTGATTCGTTTAGTATTTGTAACTATGGTTGTGGATCCTGGTCTAGTCGCGCCCCTTAACGGTATAAACTCCGTTAGTGGTATTTTGGGGGTGCGACAGATTGGTATCAGAGCCATAGGTTGCAGAGAACTGGAATCATTTTTGAAAACGATTTGGAAACTGCAACTTGAAAACCTTGGTTACAAAACAAACAAACAAATTCCCAAAGACAAAATTTTTGCGTGCCAACCTGGGATACTCGCTCTGCTGTGTAAGTAAAAGCTTAGTACGTACAGATATATGTATATATATATATATATAAGTATATATATAGACCGTGTCTAAGTAGTCTAACGGAAGGACCTTAGGAAATTTTCACACACGAATACGAAATGCGACTGCAAATACGCACACTACTCTGGGGAAAGCGACAACGAAAACGATGCTACACGCTACGTCCTGATTTCTACTACGACGACTACGCCGACGGTGACTTTATGGGAAGCCGACCTTCGACGATAGCATTTACGACATTCTTCGACGACGCCTCGATTTTGCACAAAATTTTCTAGACTAATAGTGGGATAACGGGAACTGGCTAATATACATATTATGGGATATGTATAAAATATAACTGTGACTGAACACTGGCTACTTTAACTGTTCAGTAAGATGTCTGGAAGAGGAAACGGAAGAGGCGGTATAAACATGACGCCTGCACAACTACAAGCGATGATTGCTGAACATGTGCAAGCCGCGGTGGCAGCCGTCCAAGCTGCATATGCCGCACAGGGTAACTATTATGCCGGTTAAGGCACAAAGCAATTATATCATGACCTGTTTAATTTTAAAGTCCGAACTATTTATGCATCAGGAAACCAACACCACTGCACGTACAAGTCTTTCATGGACTGTAAGCCGATGACATTTTCCGGCGAAGAAGGAGCTGTAGGACTCCTCCGATGGATTGAGAAGTCCGAGAAGGTCTTCTCCATGTGTAATTGCCCAGCGGACAGCAAGGTTAAGTTCGCTACTGGTACTTTCGAAGGAGCTGCACTCTCCTGGTGGAACGCTGAAATTCAAATGGTTGGGCTAGAAGCGGCTGATAACATGCAGTGGGCAGCATTTAAGGAGTTGATCATGGAGGAATTCTGTCCACGTGACCAAGTGAAGAAGCTAGAAGGCGAATTCTTGAACCTGAAGATGGTTGGGTCTGAGGTTGAACAGTACACTGCACGATATCACGAATATGAGGTTTTGTGCCCCTCAATGGTCGACGCTGAGTTCAAACGCATTGAGCGTTACCTGGAAGGCCTCGCGCCTCAAATCAAGGGACTGGTGACTGCCAGCAACCCCGCAAACGTGCAGCAAGCCATTCGATTGGCTCACAAGCTTACTGATCAAGAGGTCGAGAAAGGTACGCTACCTGCGAAAGCCACTGAAAAGACTGCCTTAAGTGGCAAAAGAAAAGCTGAAGATGAAGCTCCTGAGAACTCGATGAATGTTCAGAGTGTGGGTAATAGCACTGGGAGGTCTTTCAACTCCCAAGGTCAAAGCAAGAGATCAGGGAACAACAGTAGCAACTACCGCCAGGGTGGTAATGGTCAAGGCAACTACAGGGGTAACCTGCCCTTGTGCAACAGATGTGGGAAGCATCATGCTGGTGCTTGTAGGAAGAATGTGAACTGTGAAAGGTGTGGCAAGGGAGGCCACGAAGCAAAAGACTGTTGGGCGACCTTGCCCGAACAACAAAATCGCCCCAGAAGAAACAACAACTATGGGAACAATCGGGGTAATGGGAACAACAACGGTCAGAACCAGAACAACAACAATGGGGGAGCCCGTGGCTGCTTTGAGTGTGGTGCTCAAGGTCACATCAAGAGAGACTGCCCTCAGTTAAGAAGACAAGGTAATGGTAATCAGGGAAATAACGGTGGGAATGGTAACGGTGGAGGAAATGGTAATGGGAATGGCAATGGTAATGGTGGAAACGGGAATGGTGGAAATGGTAGAGGCCGAGCTTTCGTCATGGGCCAGGGTGAAGCTCGCAATGATGCCAACGTGATCAACGGTAAATTTATTTTGAACGGTTTCTTTGCTACTGTTTTATTTGATTCTGGTGCTGAGAAAAGCTTTATTTCCACTAAATTTGCTAGAATAATTAATGCTAAACCGATTGCCCTAGACGCTAAATATGTGGTAGAACTAGCAAATGGTAAACTTCATGATACTACCCTGATAGTTAAGGACTGTAAGCTAGAACTAGCGGGCCATATCCTAGGAATCGACCTTATGCCTTTCCCAATTGGTAGTTTCGACGTTATAGTAGGGATGGATTGGTTATCCGAGAATCGGGCTGAAATCTTATGTAAGGAAAAAGTGGTTCGTATTCCACTCGAAGACGGCAAAGAATTAACGGTTCAAGGTGAAAAAGGTGGAGTAGTAACTGGTATTATCTCGTTTCTCAAAGCTCAGAAATGCCTCCGTAAGGGTCACTTCGCGATACTTGCAAACGTCACTGACACGACACATCCCGAGCGCAAAATTGATGATTACCCGATAGTTCGCGACTTCCAAGACGTATTTCCTGAAGATCTGCCTGGTTTGCCTCCATTTCGACAAGTTGAGTTTGGGATTGATTTAGCTCCAGGTGCCGCTCCGATCGCACGCGCACCTTATCGTTTGGCTGTAAGTGAACTCAACGAACTCTCCTCACAACTGCAAGAGCTACTTGACAAGGGGTTTATTCGTCCAAGTTCGTCTCCATGGGGAGCTCCGGTACTGTTTGTTAAGAAGAAGGATGGAACGTTCCGCATGTGCATTGACTACCGAGAACTTAACAAAGTTACGATCAAGAATCGGTATCCACTTCCTCGAATCGACGATCTCTTCGACCAACTACAGGGTTCAAGCTACTTTTCAAAGATTGATCTACGGTCTGGATATCACCAGCTTCGCGTTCGTGATGAGGATGTACCTAAGACTGCTTTCAGGACTCGGTATGGTCACTACGAGTTCCTGGTTATGCCGTTTGGGCTAACCAATGCACCGGCTGTGTTTATGGATTTAATGAATCGAGTGTGCAAGCCGTACCTCGACAAGTTTGTAATAGTCTTCATCGACGATATTTTGATCTACTCCAAGTCAAAGGAGGAACACGAGGAGCATCTGCGACTTATATTGGAATTGCTCCGCAAGGAACAGCTTTATGCTAAGTTTTCGAAGTGCGACTTCTGGATCCGCGAAGTCCAGTTCCTTGGGCACATTGTAAATGAGGAAGGAATCCATGTAGATCCAGCCAAAGTGGAAGCAATTAAGAACTGGTCTACCCCAAGAGCGCCAACAGAGATCCGACAATTTTTAGGGCTTGCCGGATATTATCGAAGGTTTATTAAGGGTTTCTCTCAACTGGCTCAACCCTTAACGGCCTTAACGCACAAAGGAGTGCAATACAGATGGGGTGAGAAAGAAGAGCGCGCGTTCCAAACGCTTAAAGATATGTTATGTTCGGCTCCAATTCTTGCGTTACCCGATGGAATAGACGATTTTGTGGTTTACTGCGATGCATCGATTCAAGGACTCGGTTGCGTGTTGATGCAACGAGATAAAGTAATTGCCTATGGGTCCAGGCAACTAAAGGATACTGAAAAGAATTATACAACGCATGATTTGGAAATGGGAGCCGTTGTTCATGCACTTAAGATTTGGAGACATTACCTATATGGAACAAAGTGCACGATATTCACCGATCATAAAAGTCTACAGCACATCTTTGATCAGAAAGACCTCAACATGCGACAACGACGGTGGGTCGAGTTACTGAACGATTATGATTTGGCTATTAAGTATCATCCTGGAAAAGCCAACGTTGTGGCCGATGCCCTGAGCAGAAAAGAATACGAAAAGCCTCGTCGGGTACGAGCGCTTCAACTTACAATACATTCAGGATTACCGGATCGAATCCGTGACTGCCAACGAGAAGCTTTGAAAGCAGAGAACTTCGCAGCTGAAGCACTACGTGGTGTAGATGGCCATTCTGAAGTTAAGTCCGATGGACTCACGTATTACAATGACAGAATCTGGGTTCCAATGTTTGGAAATCTCCGTGAGCTCGTGATGGACGAGGCTCACAAATCAAGATACTCGGTGCACCCTGGATCGGATAAAATGTATCAGGACTTGAAGAATCTTTATTGGTGGCCGAATATGAAAGCCGACATTGCTCGATATGTGGCTAAGTGTTTAACATGTTCAAGGGTCAAGATTGAATACCAAAAGCCTTCTGGTTTACTACAACAACCAAAGATCCCAGAATGGAAATGGGAGGACATCTCCATGGATTTTGTAACGGGATTACCTCATCGATCAAACCAACCGGATGCGATTTGGGTTGTCATCGATCGACTAACCAAATCGGCACATTTCATTCCGATGAAGGAAAGTGATAATATGGATAAGTTGACAAAGCTGTACATTGACCGAATTGTGAAGCTTCACGGTGTGCCTAAGACTATCATTTCTGATCGAGATCCTCGATTCACTTCCCGGTTATGGCAATCAATGCAGGAAGCATTGGGAACCCGACTAGACATGAGTACAGCTTATCACCCGCAGACCGATGGTCAGACGGAACGAACGATTCAAACATTAGAAGATATGCTCCGAGCTTGCGTTCTTGACTTTGGAAAAGATTGGGAGACTCACCTTCCACTGGTGGAGTTCTCTTACAACAATAGTTATCATTCAAGTATAGGTGCTGCACCTTTTGAAGCACTTTATGGCAGGAAATGTAGATCGCCCGTGTGTTGGGCTGAAACAGGTGAGAAAGGGCTCACTGGACCGGAAGTTATCCATGATATGACCGAACGGATTATTCAAATCAGACAACGGCTAGCTGCAGCGCGTGATCGACAAAAGAGTTATGCCGACAAACGCCGAAAACCTCTGAAGTTCGAGGTAGGTGACAAAGTATTGTTGAAGGTATCTCCCTGGAAGGGAGTAATACGCTTCGGAAAGCGTGGAAAGTTAAATCCTCGCTACATCGGTCCATTTGAAATTATTGGGGAAGTAGGCCCGGTGGCCTATCGATTACAACTCCCTGCTGAACTCGATGGAGTTCACAACGTGTTTCACGTTTCCAATCTAAAGAAATGTCTGGCTGAAGACATCGAAATAATTCCCTTGGAGGAATTGGAAATTGACGAACATCTGAGATTTATTGAGCAACCAGTAGAAATCATGGGACGCGAGGAGAAAGCCCTCAAACGTAGCAAGATTCCGATCGTCAAGGTGCGATGGAACTCAAGACGTGGACCTGAATATACTTGGGAACGTGAGGATCAGATGAAGAAAAAGTATCCTCACCTGTTCGAGCAAACGTCCACGGAAACTCATGGTATGATTTAATTTTGGGGACCAAAATTCCTTAACGGGAGGAGGATGTGACAACCCTAAAACTTTTTGCTTTCTTTCCCCAGCGACGATAGCAACGACGACAGCTGATGCTGCGAACGCTACGACACAAGAATAATTTTCGGGACGAAAATTCCAATTTCAGGGGAATGATGTGACACCCGAGAATTTCAAGGTTAACTTCCGTTAGACAAACCCGTTAGTTACGTTATAAGTAGCTAATGCATAACTAGGCCGAATACGTCCACGACCTTTGGTTGATCACCGAACCCGTCCATATGTGTTATGTGTTCATCATTGATTATCTTTATGTGCAATGTGATTTAAACACATGACTTATTATTGTGAATAGCATGATTAATTGTAAATACTTGATTATGTGAAAATTGCCTGATTTTGGTAGTCAGCGAAACTACCGAGCGAAATTATAGATTCGCCCGGTAGCTGGCTAGACTGATCAATGTACCCGAGATCAGAGCCAGTTTCGCCAGCCAGCGAAACTACCAGCGAAACTAGCCTCTGATATAAATAAACATAATGAACCCTAGTAGCCTCATTTGCTCAAACACACAACAAACACACACACACTCTCTGAGATTTCTGGACCAGCCGAGAATACCATCAGGAGACCAAGATCTCAGCCTCTAGACCATCATCTCTTCTCCTCTTTCGATTCTAGGATCAACCGTGAGTCCCAAAAACTATGTTTTATGTGTTTTCTACATGTTTTCTTCTTAAAGCATGCTCAAACCTCCATGATATTGCTTGATCTTCTGTATGTATGCTTTAGGATGCTAGATCTGTAATAAAGTTGATAACTTTGCTTATGAAATCCAACCATGATAGAGATTTATGCCATTTTAGTCATTTTAGGGTTTTATATGTGTTCTTGGTGATTTAATGACAAAATGCATGTTAAACGTGTTAAAGTTGCTTGATTTATGTTAGTAAATGCCCATAGATGCTAGATAATGAATTGCATGTATGATCAGAAACTGTTAGGTTGATTTTTAGGCAAATCCGTATGTTTTTCGCGACCAGCGAAACTGTTGTTCTCTGGGCGAAACTAAGTAGCGAAATTGTGTAACCTTCCAGCGACACTGACCAGCGAAACTATAGTGTCGCCGGGAACCTGACCAGACCAGCTCGAGCGAAACTATCGAGCGAAATACCTGAACGAAAGTTCAAACCAGTTTCCCTGCGAAACTAGGCTAGCGAAACTGCGTCAGCAGTTTCGGGCGAAACTAGCCTAGCGAAACTGTGTTACCGGGCACTGCCTAGCGAAAGTGCTGCCCGTGCACCTAGCGAAACTGCCTAGCGAAACTATGCTAGCGAAACTAAGACCTGACCTAAAGACCAAACTTGTGAAATTGCTTAAGTGTTATGCCATGACTTGCATGATTTTGCCATGATGAAATATGTTTGATATCTGATTCAAATGAACCCTTGTTGTGATCAACCATTGGCGTTGTGTGTCGGTATGTCGAGTCATAGTTGCAACGTGCTATGTTATGGGCCATAGTGACGTTAAGTAAAGATTAGACACGAAACTAATACTTAAGACCTAAACGTGTTCTAGGTCTTCGTTAAACAACACTATTTGGATTTACTTGAAGTGTAGCAGTGCAACCAAAGGTGAGTGTCACTAACCCGCATACCGTGAGTCCGTTGGGCCACACAGAATAACTTAACGAAAAACAATGCTGACAAACTCGAGAGTGCTAGGCACCTCACTGATAAACATAAGAACACGGGATGCTTGGCACCCACTTGATGAACTGAAGTGTTTTATGGGAACACTTGTGAATTCTGAATAAACGATTTCTGAAACGAAAACTGTTTTAATATGGCTAGTGTAGGTTAAAGTCTAAACCATATGATATCACATGTTTTCTAAGGATGCCTTATAACTTAAAAGTCCTCAACTTAATTGTGCCATTAATTTGTGAAAGCGAGGGGATGTTGGGTAGATCTACTGGAGTTTGACAAACTCCGCCCCGTGGCACGGGGAGTGCACGGAGGAACAATATCAGCCTATTTGACCGTGGTCCCGAGAGGACACGGGGGAGGCAGAAAACGCGATGACTTGGTCCGCACCGTACGGGATGGCTCGGCCCCCACAAAATAAGTCAGCTTTGGTACAAACTTCCTTAGAGCATGGAACAACGGATTAGCTACCCGCGATATCGGTTGAGTCCTTTAACTTTACGGAACTAGTACATACCCGATGACGTGGTCACGGACAAAACCATTTATAAACTGAGAATTAAATACGAGCATTGCTTTTCACAAATAAACATTTTGTAAGTATATCTTGACACGAACTATGATTATGAGACCGGGCCAATGCATGACAAGCCCACTGTGAACTCACCAACCGTTAGGTTGACACTTGCGTGGTTTAAACTTTTGCAGATCGCTAAGGAGTATCCGGAGCGGGTTGGCATGGCACTTGAAGATCCTTGTTTTGATTTAAACTAAATCGGGAATTTAAAACAATGTCTATGTAAAGCACGTGGTTAGTGCTAAAACAATATTTTATTCCGCTGCGTTGTGTTTGAAACTTTGATTTATAATTTGTGTTTGAACTAACCCTGATTCGTTTAGTATTTGTAACTATGGTTGTGGATCCTGGTCTAGTCGCGCCCCTTAACGGTATAAACTCCGTTAGTGGTATTTTGGGGGTGTGACAATTAGGAAGAGACTAAACGGGAACTTGATAAGTGGCTTCACCGTATCCTTCAACATGACTGCAGATGCTGTGCTATTAGCTAATCTTTAGTTTTCAGTCATTTTAGAGGAATCATCCAACACGTTTCTCTATGGATAAATGTCGCTATGTTATTGTGTGAGGAGAGATTCAGTGATCCTTCCTTGTAATTAATATCACGACGTAACAGAAATATAGGGCGTGTGCGACGCGTTTGGGGATCGTGTGGACCTACCTTTTCTTTGCATAACCGAGCTCACTCGTATCTCGTCATTAGTCATTAGTATGTCTTTGTAGAATGAAATACAAAAAATTACATGATCCGAAAATGTTGCAACGAAATGAAGGCATTTGTTTCTCTTAAAAAAATAGGAATGTCCTAATTTTGTTTTAATTGGCCAACTGGGAGTAGTTGATAGTAATTAGAAATACCTAGTACAATTTAATTTATTTTATTATTCTAATAGATCTCAGGTCATCGACAAGATCTCCCATCGAATTTGCACATATATAATTTACACATAAAATTGTTATTATTACAATTATTAAACCAAACACGCAATTATTCTATTCAATCATTCCTTGTGTAATCAATTTATAAATAAAATTGAAAAGACAATTATATTACCGCGCCTTTGTTTCAATGACCTAGTTGTAGGATCGTTATTAGTTATGAATACACTAAAACTAAGCCCTTTACTTGCAAATATAACCCTGCGGAATTAAAGTTATATTTCACTTTACTTAAGCGATATTAAGCTCTTGTATAATGTAAATGCTTGATTTGCAGAATAGTAACAACAACGATATATCGAATATTCGGCACTATTTGCATTAACTCAAAGCTACACTATTACAAGTGATGAACGTGTTTGTAAACTAAGAGATTACATGCTATATATAGTGCTGATGAGATCAATGACAACCATTGATCTCATGCGATCTAATCTAGACCGTAAACATAAAAGTCAAATATAAACTACCAAAAGAATAAACATCGACAATCGGAATGACTTGCGTGTTGGCAGCAACAATCTACTTTAGGAGAGCGGCTTGAATCAGATTTAGAAGCATACGAGAAGCTTTTGCAGGATTGGACTTCTGAAAAGACTTCTCAGGAAAAGTCAGGTTGAACTCTTTATCTGGTGGATAAACGAGTTCACCCGGAATATTCGCTAAGAAACAAAACTGCTTCTTTCCGCTTGAACTGCCTGTTCCGCTTGAAGTATGAATTCCGCTTCAACTTCAACTTCAGCCGGAACTAGTAAAATTGGCATTTCAGCCGGAAATCTTCCAAGCTCTATTTTTCCTTACAATCTCCCCCTAAGCTGATGCTGTCAAATTATTCATTGTCTTCAATGTTTATCTTCAAAACTGACTTGTACCCAAAAATTTTCTTCTCCACAACCTACTTGTTAGAAGATCCGATGCTGGCATCAAGATTTTGAGAAAGCTCTTTGATGTTTGTTTTGGTCACCTTTACATGTTTGATTGAATCCCAGTCCGTTTCGTTCCATTCTTCTTGAACAGAAATGGACTCATGGATTGTAAAGGTGCCATCAGCTCTATGAACATAGAAGAGCTTCTCTTCTTCTTCCCAGATGATAAATTTGATCTCACTGGTAGGCTCTTCTTCTTCTTCTCCTGCTGAATCATCATCTAAATTACTTCGATAGAGCATTCCACAGTCTAGCACAGTTGGTTCAACGATAAGCCTTAACATGTGCTCTGCCCTTGAAGGATTCATAACTTCTCTGAGTTTTAGGATGATGTCAGTCATTTGCATTGCACTGAGAAATGTAGTGGCCTTGTGAGCATTTATCACCTGAGTTGTACCATTTGCCAATTTGAAGGAAAAGTCAAAATTATCTTCATTTACCGTCCACCCAACGATCTTATTCTTTCTGGGTGGTCCTTTCCTTCTTTTGTTTTGATCTCTTTTGTTTTTGGCATGCATCATCTTCCTCTTTCTCATCTTCCTCTCTTCATCAGAATCATTGGCAGATTCTTGCACAATAGGTCTTTTGCCTTTGGCAGATGATGAAGAGGGACCAAGCTGAGTTTCAGTAGGTTTAAGGGTGATGTTGGTGGAGGATTCATTGATGGTAAGTGGAGGTAAGGTGGTTTTTGGAGGTGGTTCATTGGCTTCAGGAGTTGGGCTTGAGGGTGGAGTAGGTGGAAAGATGTCAGAGAAGTCCATGGTTGGTGGAGGCTTCTTCTTAAAGGGAGTGATGGGTGTGAAGTTGTCTGATCTAAACTTAGGATTGGCAAGTTTAGCAGCAAGCTTCTTGGGGATGTGTGGAGGTTTGTAAGGTATGATTGGAAGTGACTGTAGAATGGATGAAGTTGTTGTAGGCATTGGGTTTGGATTGTAGATAAATGAAGGTGGAGGTGGTATATCTGCAATATCATCAATTTCAGGTTTAACATTAGCAGTTATAGTACCTGAGACCAGCTCTGATGGTGAAGGCATCACCAGGTTAGGATTGACAGCAGCAGTTTCTCCTTTTAGCTCATAAAAAATTTTGTCAATCAAGCTACAAAGTCCTTTAACCTGCATCTGAGCTAGCTCTTCCTCTTTCTTCAAATTTCTAATCACAAGAGCCCTCTGAATCTTTTTCAACAGATGGTAATTTTCATCATTCTTTACCAGCTTGGTAGGCAAGTGAGAGGCAATAGCAATTAACCTCTGCCTATTAGCTTCAGACATTGTATCCAAATCATAATCCTTTAACCTCCAGTTGAAAGACCTGGTCTTTGCTTCTTCAAGAAGGTTTTCAAACACATTGTTTTGCATGTATAGATCGAATTCTTCTTGGAGCTCTCTGGCTATTCTCTCATCCTCAGCAACCCTTCTGGCATCTTCAACCATTTTCACTATAGCCTCAGCTTCAGGAGTTTGAGTTACCTGTTGAAGGGTTTTAGCTATATCAGCTTGAACAGGTTCCTCAGTTTGAACTGTTTCTGAACTCCTTAATGCTATCAGTGATCTAGCCACATCCTCAGCTTCTTCATTTCTTTGCTCTTCCGGTTGAACCACAGGTGTTTCAACAGTCCCAAAAATTGAGGAGCTAGGACCTTGAACATCCACCTGGGTTGGTATTTGTTGTTCCGGTTGAACATTCAGATCTCCTTCTCCTGGAACTACCGGTTGAACTTCCGGTTGAAGTTCCGCTTGAACTAATAATTGACCATCAGTCACCACCTGAGGTTGGGTGACTTCAGGTTCTTTGTCAGTAATTTCCAGTACCTCGGTTCCTTCATCTTCACCAATCAAACTTTCTCCTTCTCCTTCAGTCAAAGTACCAACTGCTGCAGTTGCAGTACTTTCTTCCATATCAACTGCTGCCTTGCTGGTGGAGGCAATGTTGCCTACAACATGATCACTGGCTCTTTCAGCCGGAAAAATAACATCTGTCAGAAGTGTTGTGATCAAGTTGATATGCTCAGGGAGAGCACCAGCAATCAGCATGGACGACTGAACAAGCTCGGTGAGGTTGGGGTCCTCAAAAGGAGAAATAGCAATCAGTTGACTGCACTTCATGTTTACCCAGCTCTCTTCAACAGAAAAAGGGTTAATGCCAATCTTTTGGCAAGCTGTGGCTCTTACTTCAGCCGGTATCCTTTCTACTTCTTCGATTTCAGTAATAGCAGGTTTTGATAGTAACTTCTCCCCCAATTTGACAGTATCAGCTTCATCAGTTACAAGAACTTCTTCAGCATCTCTGGTAGGGTTTGAAGGACCTGCTTCAGTTGGAGTAGGATCAGCTTGAACCAGTTTGGCAACAGTTGAGTTTAGAGCTTCAACCTGTGCTTGCAGAGAAAGGTACAGTTTCGTCAATTCAGGTAGTGTAAGACTATCCTCAACTGGCTTTTTGCCAGTATCCTTGGAAATAACCAAGCTATCAATCCTAGATTGATCAGCATTGGTACCCATGGCTTCTTGGCACCTGGGATTCTCTTCTGCTGTTTCAACAACCCTTGGTTCCAATGAAGGACTTCCGGGTGCTGATTCAGAGAAGATTGCCGCAGATTGGGTCTTATTTACGTTACTGCTGTCACCAAGCTCCAGTTGGGATACTTGGGCAGCAGCAGCCCTTTCTGCATGAATCTCTTCAGAACCACTGAGATTCACCTCCGGTGAGGAGTGGGGTTGCAGTGCTACAGTGTCCTGGCTTATCAGGATGTTCTCATGTAATATGGTAGGTGAGTTAATAACACCTTCATTTAAGCCGGGATTGAGAGCACTGTCACTCCTGGGTGACAGGGGTTGCAGGGGTGAAAAATGTTCAGATGGGGAAGCTACATCTGCTTCTAATGACTCCCCCTCAACAGAAGGTTCATCCCTAAGAGATAATCCCAAATTTACCAGTTTCCGTTTAGGCTTTTTGCCTTGAACGGGGTTTGAAGCTTCAGGTTGGTTGGTGATGCTAGGTGGAGGAGACCTAGTAACCACTTTTCTCTGTCTTTTGAAAATGACAGGAGGTGAGTTTGATGAGGAGGTGGCAGTGGAAGTGATTGTGGTAGCTTTCCTCTTTTTGGATTGAAAAACTATTAGTGAAGAGGAAGCTGGGACAGATGTGGGATCAGAAACTGTTAGGTCTACAGCTCTGTCATCTTGAGCAGGGAGCTCAGTCACTCCTACAATTTCCGGTTGAACCTCTACAGTAGCAGGTTCATCAGGAAATTGCCTTGGAATTGGTAAGGGGTGGTCAGTATCCCTTCCAAGAAATGGAGATTTATTTAAAGCAAGATTTGAAAATGTTTTCTCATTCAGAAGTTTTTGGTGCAAAATTGTACCAAGCCATACTATATGGGGGTACTCTTCTTTGAGAATATATGTCAAAAATCTGGGATACAAGTATACATATTCAGAATGAACATTGGATTTTAGGGCTTGAAAAATTTGTTTGGAAAAGTTGAAGTTCTCACCCTTGACCACAGCGTAGAAGGCAGAGGCTTGCTCACCGGAGAGCTCATCAAAACCTCCCTTCTTTGGAGATAAACACACCAGAAGTGTGTGTGCAAGAAATCTCCACTTGTATGGTAACTGCCCCTTCTTGATAGTTTTGCTGTGCAGGGAGCCACCATAACCAATGTTTCTGAATAGGCGGAGATATCTCTTCTGATCTATTTCTCCGTATCCACCTTCATCCCTCAGTTTCAACAGTCTTCGAACCTTTGCTTCATCAATTTCAACTTCCTTCCCTTGGACAGTTGACACAATTTTACCACTTCCGCTAGCCTCGTCGGTAACCCTAGCGTGAACCCAAAAGTCTTCCATCACCTCTTCAAAGATTTCGGCTTCTACAGTAAGCGCATGATGGAGGTGAGAGCTTTTGATGAACTCGATCATTTCATTGTAGATTTCAGTCTTGGATGGTGGTTCCAGGTATGCCATCAAGTTGTGTTCTACCGGAAATTTTGAGTCACCAACTGGCTTTTTGCCACTGGCCTTTCCCTTCGGAGCCATTGTTGACGGAATTTGAGAATGTCGACGGTTTAGTGGGAGTTAATCGGAGATGGTTTGAGAGGGTTTTGGGAGTAATTTCTGAGATGTGTTGCGAGAAATGGGGAAAATGACGGTAATTTAGGGCTTTTTACCTTTTCGGAGATGACGTGGAGGAGAGAGGTTGTAAATCGACGGTTCATTGACAGATGGGACAGGTGCTTTAGGGGTTATACAGTACAACTGGTTAAAGCATGCCCTTATCCAAAAATTAATTTACTGAAACCTCGGAATTGAACAGTTAAAAATTCAATGGATAAAATAAATGAATATCCGCTTAGTAAATTGTGCATTCCGGGTAATTAAATGACTCATTGACTTTGTTGACCCGGAAGTTCAAGCGGAACTCATTTTCTCCTTTATTTTAAAAACCAAATTTCTTCCGTTTGAACTTCAAGCGGACAAGTTTTCCGCTTGGAAGAATTGTTTTCAAAAAATAAGTTTCCACGTCAAATTTAAAGCATTTTTCCGGTTGAAGTTCACCCGGTGAATTTCAAAAGTTATTCTTTCAGGTTGAACCTGAACTTGAACCGGAAAATCCAAAACACATAAATTTTGAAAATTTGTGTCAATTTTGCATAGTTTTAACAGCAGTTATTGACTATGAACTGAAGCATTCTTCAATTAACACAAGAGATTTTCTTTTTCTTTTTCTTTTTGTATCAAGAGACGGACTCTTTGAGCATATCTCTTTCTTTCATTAAAGTTGTGAAAAGTTTTATTCAAAGTTCATCATCCCAATGGCTGTAATGAGGTAGAAAAATCTTGCCTCATCGAAAGCTTTTGTAAACAAATCTGCCAATTGATGATCAGTGTGAACTTTAAATAATTTGATTAAATTCTTTTCAGCACAATCTCTAATAAAGTGATACCTTATGTCGATGTGTTTGGTCTTGGAGTGCTTCACTGGATTGTTAACGATGGAAATGGCACTGTTGTTGTCTGCAAGAATAGGAGTCTCCATGAATGTGATTCCATAATCAAGCATCTGATTTTGGATCCAAAGGACTTGGCTGCAACAACTTGAGGCAGCAATGTACTCAGCCTCTGCAGTTGAAGTAGAAACACATGTTTGCTTCTTGCATTGCCAAGAGACAAGCCTCTCTCCTAGAAATTGACATCCTCCTGATGTTGATTTCTTATCTATATCACATCCTCCATAATCACTGTCTGTGTATGCTTTGAAAGAGAAGTCAGAGTTCTTGGGATACCACAAACCCAGTTTGGGTTGCCCTTTTAGGTACTTGAAAATTCTCTTAACAGCGAGCATGTGTGACTCTTTTGGAGAAGATTGATATCTAGCACATAAGCAAACACTGAACATGATGTCAGGTCTACTAGCTGTGAGATACATTAGAGAGCCTATCATTGCTCTATACATGTGCACGTCCACTGGCTTTCCACTTAAGTCATTAGTTAACTTGTGGGAAGTGGAGATTGGAGTCTTGGCACTTGAGCATGATAACATGTCGAATCTCTTCAGCATGTCTTGGATGTACTTTGATTGATTCAGAAAGATTCCGTCTGCAGTTTGCTTTACTTGAAGCCCTAGGAAGAAGGTTAGTTCTCCCATGGAGCTCATTTCAAATTTTGACTGCATCAAAGTTTCAAACTCCTTGCACAACAAAGTGTTAGATGAACCAAAAATAATATCATCAACATAAATTTGTACCATTAGCATGTCATTACCAACAGTTTTAACAAAAAGAGTTTTGTCAATTGCTCCTCTCTTGTAGCCATTCACTAGAAGGTAGTTAGAAAGAGTTTCATACCAGGTTCTAGGGGCTTGTTTGAGACCATACAAAGCTTTGATTAGCTTGCATACCTTGTTCGGATGGTGAGGGTCTTCAAAACCAGGAGGTTGATTGACATAAACTTCTTGTTCCAGGAGGCCATACAGGAAAGCACTTTTCACATCCATTTGATATACTTGGAAGTCTTTAAATGCAGCATAGGCTAGGAAGATTCTGATTGCTTCCAACCTGGCTACTGGTGCAAAGACTTCATCATAATCAATGCCTTCCTCCTGTACATAGCCTTGCACAACCAGTCTTGCTTTATTCTTGATAACAATTCCCCTGTCATCTTTCTTGTTTCTGAACACCCATTTTGTTCCAATTGGTTCTGCTCCATCAGGCAGATCCACCAATTCCCAAACCTTTTGCTTGTTTATCTGAAATAGTTCTTCTTGCATTGCCTCTACCCAGCTGTTGTCTTCTAAGGCATCTGCTACCTTCTTGGGTACTTCTTGAGACAAAAATGCAGCATGCAAACAGATATTTGCATTTGCAGATCTACTTCTTGTCAGCACTGGAGCTGAAGCTTCTCCAATAATATTTCCCGCTGGATGATCTCTGTTGATTCTTCTATCAATGAACATAGGAAATTCATGGCTTCTTCCATTTGAGGGTATGTTGAGCTGAGGAAGTCTGTGATCAAGCTCAACATTTTCAAGTTGTGATATAGAATCTGAAACTCCAACTGATTCAAGAGAATTGGTATCTGAATTGTAGATCAGATGATCTAAATTGAGCTCATTTGATGTGTTATCATGTGAGTTTCCAGCTTCATGAGACTCTGATTCAGTATTCTCTTCAGTTTCTGAAATTTGATTTTCCGGTTGAACTTGAACCGGAGAAATATGTTCAGCTTGAACTTCAAGCGGAACAATTTCTTCTTCAATTTGAATTATTTCAGTCAGTTTCTTGTCATTTCTTGGGAAAACAGGTTCAGAACTCATTGAAGAGAAGAAGATTGACTTCTCATTAACAGTTTGATTTTTCTTCCAATGTTCATCAGCAGACCTGTTAAAGTTTTGTTCCTGCACTAGAGAGCTCACAGGCTTATCAACAGTTATGTTGAAAGCAGTGGTTAGTGCATCAATATCAAATAACCAGCTTGGCTGAGACTTAAAATTGTTGGCAGATTTCTCATTGAAAGATACGTTTATGGTTTCCTCAACAATTTTAGTTCTCTTGTTGTATACTCTAAATGCCTTTGACACACCAGAGTAGCCAACAAAATAACCTTCATCTGCCTTTTCAGCAAACTTAGGCAAAGACTCATTGGTTATTAAAATAGTGACAGAACAACCAAATGGCTTAAAGAAATAAATGTTTGGCTTCCTTTTTCTCCAAAGCTCATAAGGTGTTTTATTCTTTCCCTTGACAATTAAGATCCTGTTTTGGACATAGCAGGCAGTGTTCACTGCTTCAGCCCAAAATATCACAGGGAGCTTAGAGTCTGCCAACATTGACCTGGCAGCTTCAATCAATGTCCTATTTCTCCTTTCAGCAACACCGTTTTGCTGTGGAGTTCTAGGAGCACTAAATTGCCTCAAAATTCCCTTTTCCTCACAAAATGAATTCAGAACATGATTTTTGAATTCTGTGCCATTGTCACATCTGATTGTTTTGACTTTAAGATTGGATTGATTTTCTAAATTAATGACAAGAGTTTTCAACAATTCAGCAGTTTCATCTTTTGTTTTGAGAAAGAAAACCCAAGTATATCTAGAAAAATCATCAATTATAACAAAGCAGTATGACCTTTTTCCTAGACTCATTACTCTAGTTGGACCAAATAAGTCCATGTGCAAAAGCTCTAGAGGTTTTGAGATTGAAGATTCAACTTTTGGCTTGAAAGAGGTTCTGTGTTGCTTGCCCTTGAGACATGGCACACAGTTTTCAGAACAGATAAAGTGCTTGTTAGGAAGACCCTTAACCAAGCCTAAATTTACAATTCTGTTCATGTTCTTGTAGTTCACATGACCTAACCTCCTATGCCAAAGATCAGATTCGTCAACTGAGGCCTTGGATACAAAGCAAGCAGTGCCACATGAAGGTGTAGCCACTGACATATCCAGAATGTATAGTCCATCTCTCCTAGGTGCCTTAAGCATTATCAATTCATCAGGAATTTTAACACCAGGTTTGAGAACTATTGCCTCTTTCTCATTAAACATTAAATTCAAATTCTTGTCACACATTTGTGAGACACTAAGCAAATTAAAATTCAATGTATCAACAAAATTGACTTTGTCAAATTTTACCAGTCCATTTGTCACATCACCTTGTGCTGTGATATGGCCTTTTGTGCTTCCAAAGGCAACTGGTCCTCCATTGATTCTTTTTGTATTTTCCAGAATGTGCTTATTCCCTGTCATGTGGCAAGTGCAACCACTGTCAACTACCCATAGGCTATTCTGGCCTTTATTTTGCACCTGATCTGTGATGGAGTCCTGTTTGGCCATTAAAGCATAGTTGATGGGTTCAAACTCAGCAGCGAAATCTTCCCATTCAACACATGATGTTTGATTTGCTACAGCAGCTACCACGTTCTGATGGTTTTGACTTCCGGTTGGCTTTGGTGGGGTGGGGTGTGAACCTGAGTTGTTTCCAGAATTGTTGTTGTTTGAGTTGCTTCCTCCATGATTTTTCCCTTGAGCATGGTTCTGGTTCTGTCCTTCTCTTCTTGGTTGAGAGCATTCTCTTGCAAAGTGACCAAGTTGGTGACAGTTGTAGCATTTGACTTTGCTTTTGTCAAGGCCTATGTGAGCACCTTTTGCTCCCTTGTAGGTTCTACCTGTCCTTTTGTAAAACCTTTGAGCTCTTACAGAAACCATGGCAAGTTGGGTCATTATATCCATTTCTTCTAAATCATCAGCACCTATGCATTCAAGATCTTCAGGTATGAAGCCTTGATAAGAGTCAGCTGCTACATGAGCATTGTGAGAACTTTCAAAAGAGTTTGAAAAGTTCTCTTGACACCTTGGTGTCTCAGGGAAACTGACTATAGGTGAGGAGTATGATGATGAGTTAGATGATCTTTGACTGTTAAAATCAGTGGTTACTAGTGCAGATGAGAACAGTTGAGTTGATTCAGAAGATGAGCTTTGTTTAAGATCCAGTTCCATTTCATAAGCACTGAGTATGCCATGAAGTTCACTGAGTCTCATCTTTTTCAAATTCTTGCATTCCCTGATGCTTACTGTGTAAACTGTCCACACAGAAGGCAGGGAACGTAGGAATTTTCTGTTCACATCTACTTGTTCTAGTTTAACATCCACTTTTTGGAGTTCATCAAGCAGTGAGACAAATCTCAAGTACTGGTTTGTCATTGTTTCACCAGATTTAAAAGTAAAGTTTTCATATTTTTGTTTTAAAACATCTTTCTTGTTTTCTTTTACTTCACTGGTTCCTTCATACATTTCACTTAAGGCATTCCACAGGTCAAATGCAGTTTTATATCCTTTAAACCCACTTAAAATGGAATTAGGAAGTGCGGCCTGTAGAGTCCAGTATGCCTTATGGTCAAATTCAAGAGCAGTGTAGTCAGCTTCAACATATTTATCTAATGGCTTAGGTATTTTGACTTCTGCATCATCAGCAGATGAAACCATTGGTGAGTAGGGTCCTTCAGTGAAAGATTTCCAAATACGACGGTCCAAAATCCTAACAAAACCTTCCATCCTGAGTTTCCAGGTACCAAAGTCATCAGGAGTGAACATTGGTGGTTTGTTGGAGGAGCCATTTGGGCAACTTAAACTGAAATCACTCATTTTGAAAAACTTTTAGAAAGATAAAACAACGAAGCTTGTAAAGTAAGCAAGTAAAGTATCGACTTTGAAGCACAGAAAGTCTTCAAAGTGAGAGCCAAAGCTCTGATACCACTTGTAGGATCGTTATTAGTTATGAATAAACTAAAACTAAGCCCTTTACTTGCAAATATAACCCTGCGGAATTAAAGTTATATTTCACTTTACTTAAGCGATATTAAGCTCTTGTATAATGTAAATGCTTGATTTGCAGAATAGTAACAACAACGATATATCGAATATTCGGCACTATTTGCATTAACTCAAAGCTACACTATTACAAGTGATGACCGTGTTTGTAAACTAAGAGATTACATGCTATATATAGTGCTGATGAGATCAATGACAGCCATTGATCTCATGCGATCTAATCTAGACCGTAAACATAAAAGTCAAATATAAACTACCAAAAGAATAAACATCGACAATCGGAATGACTTGCGTGTTGGCAGCAACAATCTACTTTAGGAGAGCGGCTTGAATCAGATTTAGAAGCATACGAGAAGCTTTTGCAGGATTGGACTTCTGAAAAGACTTCTCAGGAAAAGTCAGGTTGAACTCTTTATCTGGTGGATAAACGAGTTCACCCGGAATATTCGCTAAGAAACAAAACTGCTTCTTTCCGCTTGAACTGCCTGTTCCGCTTGAAGTATGAATTCCGCTTCAACTTCAACTTCAGCCGGAACTAGTAAAATTGGCATTTCAGCCGGAAATCTTCCAAGCTCTATTTTTCCTTACACTAGTTTTCGTTTAATGACGGCTTGGCTATTTATCATCTTCATCTATTATAATAAACGGAAAGTTTCTCAGGTGATGTGCCATCACCACAGCCCTCCGTAAAGTTACCGCAATGCTTAAGACTTCACCCATTAAGGGCAAATCTTTAAACAAACTTTTTTTCCGTAAAAGAGTCGCGCGGATCTTTTCGATCCGTTTTCCAAAACCCGACCAACATCCCACGGTTACTTTCTAAATTCTGCATCTATATTGTTTATAAGGTATTTCTCTTAAAACATCGCCGCTCCCTGATTATTTCTCATCTCGAATTGCTTTGTTTTAGTTTCCTTCCCTCGAAGAGTATTTAGGGTTTTTCGTCAAACCGATGAAAAATTGACCAGATCCGACAATGAAAGGAAGTTTTCATTGAAAGATTATGTTTGAATGTTGGTTCCGATTTTATAGTTTTTAAGTTTTTTGTTTAGATAAGTTTTAGGGTTTTTCAAACCCATTATACCATTAGCGAATTTTTTTTGTAGATAGATTTTAGGTTTTCAATAATTACAAGAATTTAGCAATCATGCTGTAGGTTTATCAATATCATGAATTTTTCAATATGACATGTATTTTGCAATAACCGATATAACCAGTTTGCTCTATGTTAGATGAAGGAGATACGAATTGCTAAATCCATTTTATATCGGTTTTCATTTTATGTTTTATCCTGGTTGAAAAATCAATGTTGTAGGTTTGTTCTATAATGTTGATTAAGAAGGTCAGATCTTTTGCAATTAACCTATTGTTTTGAATATAGGTTAAGGATGTTAAATTTATATATACTTATACATAAATTTATATATACTTATACATAATTTATCTATCTTTTCGATGATGTGTTGTTGATAAATTTATATATACTTATACATAATTTATCTAAGGTTGATTCAGTTCTTCTGGTGGAAGCCGTTCAGAATCCTTGATTTTCCCTAAAGCCAACAGATAGTCTAACTCTAACCATAACCATGTACGTGATTGGATATGGCTATTATATTTTTATAATTTCTTTGTTTATGTGATTGGATATGGCTGATTTATGACTATAATTGTAGAATTTATTATTATAATTTATTTTTATTTGTTTGACAAATTTCTTTGTTCAAGTGATTTGATATTTTGCTGTTGATTTATGATTATAATTTCTTCAATTTGTGCGGAAGTTGTTTCGTGGTTTGTGGCTTCATTCGATAACTGTTGATTCATACAAATTATCTGAAACTCCTTCAAAGGTATGCTGTCATATGGTGGTGTTTATTTGTTCTTTGTGGTAACATGTTGTTGACCTTCGTTCATCGTCGCTGTATGCAATCTTATAGCCATCATCATCGTCTATTATCTTCCTGCGTTTCGTTATGTTTTAGGGCTTATTTCTCAAATGCAAGTCTTCCATCTGTTGTAGATATTGCTGTCATTATTTGTTGTAGATATTTGTCAACTGTATAAGAATCTGATTTCTAATCATTTTATATTTTCTTTCTAGCTTATCTTTAGTATAAGGTTAGGTTGCCTCCTTATTTTATAATTTGAATGTTTAAGTTATATATATATTATGTGTGTGATATGAACGTTCTATATGTATATGTTTTTGTAGTCGTCTTTAATTAAAAGCTTAAACCCGTTATGTTTATTCAGTTTTGGAATTGCATAACAATTAGTATAATTATGTTAAAAAATGTTATTAACTAATCCTTCAAAGTAGGTTAGAGAGTTTAACTCCAATGGTGGATAAATGTGTGGATCTTGAAGTATATAGGAGAGTGTGTGTTACCGCTCTAAAAAAACGATACTTCGAATAATGCAGGGAGGTTGAAAAACAGTCCAACATGTTTTAGTTGTTTTTTTTTTTTTTTTTGTATTATAGATCTTTGACTTTCTTATCAATAAATCATATGATTTAGACAGGTCTTCCCTTAACTTAAGCCATAGATGTACCCATCGATACAATAGACCAATAAAAGAGACAGCCAAGCCATGCAGTAGAACCAATGCTAGATCTTTCATCCAATTTGGTATTTGATACTTCTAAAAATAATCCATACTTTCTTTCCAGTAAATGGCCCTGGCAAAACAAGTGAAGGTGATACAAAATTTTTTCAGGAGGAGTTGGCTCTACTAGATATTACGGTATGATTCATTACATTATTGCAATTGATTATCTGATTATTACATCTTCAAACGGCCATGATACATCTCTGAACAATATAGTGATAAATTTATTTGTTGATAAACAGAGATGATGTATGAGTCCACTGATGAAACCTTAGACAAAGATAAGGCTGAAGAGGAAATAGAGGAGGTTACAAACCAAGTAAAAATTGTGCAACTGCGTTTTTAAATTTTCACTTTTTAACATTCCTGGATAAAAATCCAATATTTTTGGTTCATGCATAGGTGCTTGATGAGATTGGTGTAGGCATCACATCAAATGTTAGTTTCTTATGGGACTTATTATTGTACTCTTGAAAAACTTTTGGTGTCTCACTGACCTATAATTTTGTTGCTCGGGTCATATCGTCTACCTAGAGGTAATACTATTTACGACCCCTTAAGTCTATAGTACCTCCCTACAGAAGAGAAAAGCTGCTGGTAGGTTCCTTCTGTATCAAAACAACATTCTTTTACTATTGTTGCATCCCTACGGAAACTAATATAAATGTAGTTTGCATCCGGTAATATTTAGCTCCATTATAGACTATATCCTACTTATATTCACAAATGATATTTTAGAACTACTACAGTTTCTAAATCCATCAAGACAAAATTATTCAATACCTGGATACACATCCAAGTGATAGTGCATCACTTAAGTGCTACTACAAGTTCCTTTTTTTTACCTGCACATTCTGTTGATGGTCAGTGGTTCTTTTGGGTTCTGTTTTGATCATTTAGGTGATAAGTGGCATCATTTATTACTTGATACTTCTGTACTATGTAACTGGATTCTTATAAGTAGTTTTTCTATATTTATTTTTTTCCATATATTGTTCCAATTTCAATCATATTATTCTGCTGCAGAGGACCAAACAGTAACCAACGTGTGAGAACATATGGTTTCGGCAGTTGGGATGGTTATGATAATCCTTATGATTGAACTTGCTTGAAAGGTCATGCAATTGCTATTATTTGGAAGTGGAATGTGAGGATTAATGCGTTAGGAGGTATATGAGTTTGGGCAAGAGAAGGATAGAGATGTGGTTAGACATGGAAAGAAACACAAGAATTGGAATTCACAAAAAATGGTGTTTCAAGTTGCATGTAAATTGTGGTTTGGAGATCATCAACAAGAAGTGTAAGTGTATTTATAAAAATTTGGGCGACTGTTTTATTGCTTATGACACCAAATGGTTTGGGAGGAGATTACATAGCTATTCGATTAAATCTTCTAAAGTATTATCGACTTAGAAAGAAATTATGGACACAATTCCCGTACCACCACTTAATTAATTAGTTCAAGTGCATCTGTAATATTACTTTTATTTATTTTTGAAAGTAACTCATATTGATGATTTATTTTGTGTACTTTCTTTTGTCAAGTGCATGCTTCATCTTGGACTTTGTAATTTATTATAATCCTAATTGTTTGTTTAAGTAACATAAGCAATATCATTCAACTTTGGTTTGTCCCATATGCAAAAATATTTAGTTACCTGAAAATTTTAGGTGTGTTGATTTTGGAAGTTGATGTTTTAATCAAGTGTAAGATGTGTTGTTTCCAATTTTTGTTTAGTGTTGAGAGAGCCACTCCATTAATTCTTTTGTACTTATTAGTTACATTTTTTATTAATATGAAGACATTTGCTTTTGACCCATAAGTAAAGATTAAAACAGAAAAAAAAAACTGAAAATTGATCATTTACCATTTTATCTCATTTTGACCTTTAGATTTATTGATTATTTTCGTATGGAACACCTTTTGGATGATCCTATAATAGAGTAGTTGCTAACTAGTTCCAGACTAAGTCATCTTAATGTCATGATGTTTGTTTTCTATGTTGACACTAATGTAAAAAACATACATCGTAATTTATAATATTTACTCTAATAGATTATAATATATGTTAAAAAAATAAATAAAACCACAGCCGTGCGATACACGGGTATTAAAGACTAGTTATACTATATATAATTTGATTTTGGTGAATAATTCCCGTATTGTTGGCCACAGGGCATCTTAGGCCTGAGTTCTTTCGTTTCTACATAAAAATTTGCATGTTTTCCTATAATCATTCAAATAATCCACAAAATGCTCGTTTGTTTTGGTGGTAAGGCTGAGACTTCTAGAGTATGCGCAAGCTATAATTATTTGTGTTTCTTTTGCTTGTTATTTTTGCTTAATGTCATTTTACAGTTTTTGAAATTGTGTATTCTTTATATTGTGTCTTAGTCTTATCTAGGTAACTGTCTTGCGTATTGACGCTATCTCTACAGTAACACACAATATCTTGTTAGAAAGTTTTAGGGCTCCATGCCATTTAAGGGTCTACGAACTATTTGGCCATTAAATTTGAAAAAAAAAATCTTATATATATATAGCTCAACTAGCCTTTGAGACATCGGTGCAACTCTTTAGTGTCAAGGGGTAAATCAAAAAAGGCTCAAAACTTTAACCCTCATTTATCATATCATTGAACCAAAAGAGGTCAATATTGGCTCGTGATTGCTTCTACTGCTCACTTTTTATTGTTCCTACTTAACCTTCCTCTATTGAACCCTAATTATTTAGCTATATCATATCAAAAGATCAATCTCCATGTTGACATCCAACCCATCACCTTTACCTAAATATCTAAAAGAAGATGAACTAAGTGAGGAATGCAAAACGCTAATTCCCACCCTTCCCACCGCACTCGGATGGGTTCATACAACATTATACAAATATCAAGGCTTTTGGCATCCTTTAAGACAACTACAAGGAGTCATTTCATGCCAACAACACTTCCAATCTCAACACAAAGATATCCTCCTTGTTACCACTCCAAAATCAGACACCACATGGTTAAAATCCATCTTATTCACCCTCATAAACCGCACTCATCTCCCACCCACCCAACAAAATCACCCATTACTATCAACCAACCCACATATCCTCGTACGAAGATCGACCCAAACCCCGATCTCTCGTTATTCCCGTCTCCAAGACTCTTTTCGACTCACTTGACGTATAACTCCTTACCGAAATCCGTACAAGACTCGGGTTGCAAGATTGTTGATCTTTTAGAAACCCTAATGACACTTTTGTTTCACTTTGGACTTTCGCAAACAAGTTGAGGCTTGAACAAATGGGGAGTAATTCACTTGAACAAGTGTTTGAAAAGTTTTGTGAAGGTGTGAGCTTATACGGGCCGTTTTGGGATCACGTGCTCAGTTATTGGCATGTGAGCGTAAAGAATCCGGAGAAGATTTGCTTTCTGACGTATGAGGAGATGAAGGAGGAACCGGAAGTTCATTTGAGGAAACTGGCAGAGTTTTTAGGGTGCCCGTTTTCAAAGAAAGAAGATGGGGAGAATATGGTTGAGGGTATTTTGGACATTTGTAGCTTTGATAATCTGAGTAATTTGGAGGTGAGTAAGGAAGGGAAGCTTCCGTCTGGTGAGAATAATAGTGCGTTTTTTAGAAAAGGTGAAGTTGATGATTGGAAAAATTATATGACCATTGAAATGGTAGAGCGTATTAAGAAGATTTGTGAAGAAAAGTTGGAAGGATCAGGTTTGAAGTTTTAGTTTCACTTGTGTTTCTTTGTGTATGGGTGTTTTTTGTTTGTTCAATAATTAATGTTTGTTCAAATTATTGCATATGTGATCTTCGACGCTAATATATAATATAGTGTCGAATTTGTTAAATATTTATATGTATTTATTTATTAAAGGGAGCATTCATGTGATAAAGGTTCTTTTATATCTTAAAGTTGAAAAGTTAAAATCCTATAAGGCCTTAAGAGGTGTATGTATAGATAAAAGTGAAAATGTGACTTGTCATAGGACAAATAATTATGAAAAGGAATACGGTGGTGATCGGTTGATAACATAAATAAGGTTATCTGTAACACCCCGACCGATGGCGGAAACATCGAGGAGTCACGAAAAGAGTATCATAGCACAAGGAAATAAAGGAAAATCATATTTTATTATTAACTCAAAGCTTAAAACGTCTATTACAAGGCACAATGCCTAAATGATAATATAAACTCTAACTAGGTCCACAAGCTCCTAGTTATAATCAACACTTATGTTGGATGTCCACTTTCCTGAAAAACACACGGAAAATGTCAACTATATACATAGTTGGTGAGTCATAGGTTTGAATAACAAAGTAGTTAAAGTAAAAAGTCTGTTAGGGTTTGCAAAGTCATACATGTTAAATAAATATATCAATAATTGGCAGGGAACGATCAAATAACAGGAGACAAATAAATAGCATGAATGTTTGTCCGCGTGTTCGATTCCTTTCATGGAATCTCAGCGTTGGGACCATATAGCACAAAGATTTTCCGCGTGTTCAATTCCTCTCAAAGGAATCTTAGCGTTGGGACCCAATAGCATACAAGTTTGTCCACGTGTTCAATTCCTCTCAAAGAAATCTGAGCGTTGGGACCATATAACATACAAGTTACACAGTAGCATATAATGAATAGCATGACAGAGTATTCGTCTATACGTTATAACACGTATAAATACAAGTATTCAACAATATTTGACTTTGCGTCGTAATAATAGACTGATTGACTTAATAAAGTTTCATAATAAAGCATGATAGAATGTATGGTTTGCTTGAAAAATAAAGTAATAATGGTGAGTTAAGTTTATGCGTGTTTTCCACCCCAAAATGGTTTGAAAATATGAAGAAAAAGGGGCTATGAACTCACCTTAGTAGTTGGTTGCTAGCTTGATGTACGCTAATGATTCGAGTTCGAGGGATTCCTAAACGAATGATGGAATTGGTTAAGCTAGAGTTACGAGGACGAATAATAGGGATTTCTAGATGTCTAGGGTTTCGGTGGAAGGATTTGGGGAAGATTATAACGTGACATTATGTGACTTGTAGATAAATAGTTGTGTAGCTAATTAACCAGATAATCGAAATACTAAATAATCAAATGACTCATTAAATAGGTGTATAAATAGCTAAATAAGTAACTAAGTAAGTAAATGATTAAATAGATAAATAAATGACCAATTGATATAATTTAACGAATTAATAAATATGTAACTGAATGACTGGTTAATTAAATTAATTAGTAAATAAATGATAATTTAAGTGAATGACTAAGTAAATAGTTTAATAACAATAATTAACTTAATTAAATAATTTTACTATGTAATTACTCAATTACATCAATGTCTAATAAATTGAGTAAATAAATTAGAAATCAAATTTTAGCTAATATGTAGTTGGTCATGAGGCTTAAAAGAAATTAATTAAATACACACATAAATATTTGACTCATTAATATAATAAATAACCAAATAAATAATACTTAGAGAAATAAATAAATTAATGATTTGAATAAATAGATGATATTAAATAAATAAATAAGTAACCAAATAATTTAAGTGACTAAATGAAGAAGCTATTCACTAAATATTAACTGAATAAATGAATAAAAGGCTAACAATTTAATTAAAAATCAAAATCTAATTAAATGATTAAGTGATTTATTTAATAAATCAGTGTAATTTTTTTTTGGAAAATAAATGGGGCTGGAAATTGGTTAATCATACAAATATGATGGAATGATAAGACAAAACAAAAGAAAACAATAAAGCGTGGTGAGGCCGGGTTGAACCGCAACCTCCCACACACCAAACGTGTTGTAGACCACTCAGCCAAATCGTGTTTATTGGCTCCATATCTGAGTGAAATTATTTTAAAATGTTATAAACAATCATCTCCTTCCCCAAATTTGTGTACCGAAGCCCTAGTTCTAAACCAATGAAAGTGTTTGTCTTATCATGTATGAATGTTACAATAATAATGGGGCATTTACTCGGTGATGAAAACTGAACGAAATGGTGTGAGGAACTTACCAAAACAATGACGAAAAGTGGAGGTACAGGAGGTCGTCGGGGCTTCGAAGGTGTTAGAGAGCAAGCACGAAAGGAGAGCGAATATCCGAGTGTTTCGATGGGGATTGAGTTCACAAATGGTTGGGGAGGGATAAGGTACTATTTATAGTGCCAAAACATGATGAAATGAGTTAATTCAGGTTTAATGTCTAATTGAATCATGTTAAATGACAACTAAAGTGCGTTTAAAAGTCGGTTTTGAGATTATTATGGTGATTAAAACATGGTTTAGGAGGATTATGACTAAATAATGATGAAAGAATGGAGCTTTTATGAGCTTTTATAAACATTAAAAATTTATCAAAAATTAACCCTTTATTTAAACCTTTTATCGAATTTGTTTCTTTAAAGATATCAAAACTTTATAAAAAATATAGAGTTACTAAAAATTTAAGAAAGCTACATCTAGGATTTGTTAAGTCATATATTTATTTTTTAAAGCAACTCATTTATAATAACGAATAGGTTTTTTTTTTTTTTCCTTTAATACCTCAAAAGTAAATAATCATAACCTAAAATTTAATAAAATCATTCTTTTGATTTGTTAAGACATTAAATGAAATAATTAAGTTTGTATAGTGTATATTAAATTAAAACTCATAATTTAATAACATTTATTCACAAATGTTTTTAGAGGAATTAATTTAATTAGGTAAATAAATAACACAATTTAAATAATAACTTAAAACCTTTTATTAATTTAAAAATTCATGATTGTTACACTATCCGTACTCATAACCCCCCACCCATAGGGGTTATACGCCATGTGTCCATCACATCATCAAGTGGGGGGTTATGATGAAAGTGGTGTAGTGGTAACCCCCCATAACCCCCTACCAATCATTAGCTATTACTTTTTGGCCAATAACACTCCTAACTAACGAATTTCCCTCTGGCACTCCTAACTATCATATTTTCCTCAACCACTCCCTCCGTTAATTTTATTTAATTCCGTTAGTCATCTACCTACGTGGTTACATGGCATAAAATGATTATGTGGCTGTCTACGTGGCTTATGGCCACGTAGGCAGATGACTAACGGGGTTAGAGAAAATTAACGAAGGGAGTGGTGGGGGAAAATATGTTGATAGTTGGGAGTGTCAGAGGGAAATTCGTTAGTTGGGAGTGTTATTGGCCAAAAAGTGATAGTTATGATTATTTGAAGCCAATAACCATTATTTATTTAATCATTTTTCTTATATAATTTAATATTAAATATATTAAAAAAACTACAACATTCATTAAAAAAAACAAGTTCCATTAAACAAAACTAGAAGATTTTTTTTTAAAAAGTACAACATTCATTAAAAAAACACCAAACATGAAAATTTAAAAAACACACCTAGATTCTTAAAAAAAATTCTAAAAGCCATATTGTTTCATGATGTCCGCTCGAATTTCCAACGCGAGGCTTCGGACGGGTTCGTCTTCGGGGAGCGGTTTCAAAAGCCTCTCCAAATCTTTTTCTTTTTGCCGAAACGTTAAGG
>JBCNJP010005724.1:0-34920 GCA_039602395.1 Deinandra increscens subsp. villosa
TTTTTTCTTTTTTTCTTTTTTCTCGCTAATTAGAAACTTTCACATGTGAAAAAGAGCTATTTCACATGCGAAAGTGTCTACAATGAACCTCACCCATATATATATATATATATATATATATATATATATATATATATATATATATAGGGGATGGTTACGGTGAAAACTCTCCGAGTTGAGAAAACTTTGAAAACTCTTCAAAAACGAGGTCAAAAAGTTTTTTTTTCCTTTCAATTTTTTTATGGTGATTCTTTAGGTTATAGGCTATCCATAGATGGAAAAAAATCAAAAAAACGCCTCGGGGATTTTTTTTTTAAAATGTAACAAGTTTTGTTGTTACATATGTAACAAACATATGTACAGAGTATTACATATGTAACAACACCGTTTTTTAAGATTTTTTTAAAAAATATCCCTGAGGCGTTTTTTTGATTTTTTTTCACCTAGGGGTAGCCTATAACCTAAAGAATCACCATAAAAAATTAAACGAAAAAACAAACTTTTTGAGCCCGTTTTTGAAGAGTTTTCAAAGTTTTCTCAACTCGGAGAGTTTTCATTTTACCCTTCCTCTCTATATATATATATATATATATATATATATATATATATATATATAATAACAATAAAAATGATCATAACACTATAGATTAGAATAATAATAAAAAGGATCAAAACAATATAGCTTAGTATCTTTAGTATTTATCATAAAATATTACAACTTGATGATAAGTACACATGCATAATATGCTTTCGAAATCGTAAAATATAATACATGATTATCATGTGTTTACTAATTAATTAGTAATTAGGATTCTTTTTTTTTGAACGGCAAAGAGAATATATAAAAACGATATTGGAGGTTAGAAAAACCTAACCAACCAACAACAAAACAATTACACAAAATTCATAGGGTTTAGTAACCAAAAGGTACACGACATAAACAAACTCTTATCTCTACTCGTAATCCAAGAATGAGAAACCTGGCGAATCGTCTCGAACATGCACTTCGGGTTCAAATCATCATGCTTATGAACAATCCCGTTACGAAATTTCCACACCGTCCACCACATGCAAGCAAGAATGCCATCAACTATCTTTTTTTTCTTCTTTGAAAGCTGAGAATCTCCAAGCCAAGACATAGCTTCTTTGGGGAAGCAACTATACATATAAAATAAGTACACAAATTTTCTATTGTATACATATAAAATAATAATAAAAAGGATCATATCATGTGTTAACTGATTAATTAGGACTCTTAATTTGGTAAATAAATACACAAATTGTCTAATGTATACATATAAAATAATAATAAAAAGGATCAAAACACTATAGCTCAGTATTTATAGTATTTATTAATGTTGCAGAAATCACGATTAATCGGTGATTAATCAGCGATTAATCGGTGTTTAATCAGTGATTAATCGCTTAGCGGTTCCCCACCGTCTACGATTAATGGTTTAACGGTTACTTGATCAACGACGGTCAACATCGGTCCTTAGCGGTCTTTGGCGGTCTTGGTGGCCTTGACGGTTAGCCAATTTTTTTAATTAAAAAAATAAAAACTTAAAAATTGTAGTTTTTGACTTTAATATTGCAGTTTTTTACTTAAATGTGTTTGTTTTTTGGGATTATTAAACGTATTCGATTTTATTATTGTAACTTTTGACTTAAACATTTATATAAGTACTAGTTTATTTCTTTTAAGGTTAATTTATTTATTAACTATAGTAGGATATTAGCATGTATATATATATATATATATATATATATATATATATATATTGAGAGATAAAAAGTAAAATTCAAATCAAAGTTGGACAACCAAAAAATATTATATAGGTATTTTACTAAAATACCCAGGTTTTTTAATATTTAGGAGGTTTTTCAATGATCTTCTACCTATATATATATATATATTTGTAATAATTTAGGGTCTCCGATTAATCACTTAACACCAGTCGGCCGTCGAGCTACCGCCAAGCGATTTCTACAACCTTGGTATTTATCATAAAATATTACAATTACAACTTGATAATAAGTACAGATGCATAATATTCTTTCGAAATCAAAATATTTACTAGTTAATTAGGCCGGATTCTTTTTGTTTGTGAAGTTTATTGAAGAAAACAAAATTATGTAAACTTATAAACAATATTGTTTCGAAATCATAAAATCTTTTCTTTCACACCCACAAAATTATGAGCCACTAATTTTATTTTTTATTTTTAGGGGGGGGTCCAAATTCATGGGGAGATTTCCTTATATAATATAATTAGTAGCTCAGAATAGTTGTTAAATGATCTCAAAACCAATTGGTTCTGAAATGATCCTCCCCCATTGGAATTTGAACGCTCGAGTCAGAATTTGAACGTTTGAAGATGAAAGATAATGAGGCAGTTGATGTCTATGCCAGGAAGATTTGTGAGATTGCATTACAAGCAAGTAGTATGGGGCATACAATGGAAGACAAAAGATTGGTTCAGAAGCTGTTGGCTTCGGTACCAGAAATGCTCATGCATATATTTGCTGCAATTGAACAGTTTATTGATATCAAGACGATGTCGTTTCAAGAACCTGTGGGAAGGTTAAAGGCTTTTGAAGAACGAACTAAGAAGCCAATTAAGGAGGAAGATCAGCAATACAAACTCTTGTTCTTCAAAGAAGAAGGAAAGCAGAAGGCTAAGGGACACAAATGTAAGTAGTGTGGTCACGAGAATTCAAGTAAAATAAAGTCAGAACGTGGCCAAGATAAAATGTGGAAGTCTTGAAAGAACAAAAGTGGTAATCAAGTCCGCGACAACAAAGATCATGTGAGATGCTTCAAGTGTAATTGACTGGACATTTCAAAGATGAATGTCCAAAGGGGAAGGAAAAGAAAGAAGAAGAAAACCTGATCGAGTACGAGGATGAAGGATTAGTGTTGCTGTGATCGGATAATGAAGGAAGTTGAAGATCTCAATTAAACTATATTTAGCTTAATGGGGAGTATTTGTGTTAAACTAAATATGTTAGTAGTTAAAAGTTATAAGGTTTAGTCCTGTAAATATGTTTAAGTATGTTTGGAGTCAGTTTGTCGTTGTAAATAGTTTAGGGTCTGTTGTGCCAAGTCCAGAAATTAATAACTGGTCGTATATGGGTGGTGCTTCACCCCTATAAAGTGTCGAACATCTGTACAATCACAATCAAGAAGTTGCTTTTTATTTTTAGTAAAATCGTTGTTCTATTCTTGTTCCAATTCGCTGTGCTGATCTCTGATTATACCAACAGCAATGTAAACTTTGGATGATATATGCATACTATGGATGAAATTTCTACTCTCTAGAAGTTGAAGAAACATGCAGGGCAATATAAATTTTGAATGACATATGCATGTAATTTTGGAGCTGCATCTTATAAACTAGAAAGAATTAATTACCATTTTTGTCCCTATGGTTTATAAGTTTTTTTCATTTCAGTACAAAAAAAGATTTTTTTCCTCAGCTTCCCTCACATTTCTAATTTCTGTCATTTTGGTCCAAATCACTAATTGGAAACCAGGGGTATTTTCCTAAAACCATATTATCTATTTTTCTTTTTCTTTTAAACGACTTTTATCCCTAAAAACCAAAAATTTTAAAGTGTCATAAACATGGTGATACTTTTTAACGGGTCAAAAACACAGTTTTAATGGGTCAAAAGCTCAGTTTTAATGAGTCAGTTTTAACGATTCAAAAACTCAGTTTAATGAGTCAGTTTTAACGGGTCAAAAGCTCAGATTTGTCATAAATTTATATTGAATTAACACTTTGGTTTTGACCCAATTTATATATGGCGAATATGAGCTTTTGACCCGTTAAAACTGACCCATTAAACTGAGTTTTTGACCCATTAAAACTGAGCTTTTAACCCGTTAAATCTGTGTTTTTTACTCGTTAAAACTGACCCATTAAAACTTTGTTTTTCTCTCGTTAAAAAACATTATCATGTTTATGTCACTTTAAAATTTTTGGATTTTAGGGATAAAAGTCGTTCAAAAGAAGAAAAAAAAATATATCATATGGTTTTATGAAAATACCCTTGGTTTCAAGTTAATATTTACCACCCGTTAGTGATTTAGACCAAAATGGCAGAAATTAGAAACGTGAGGGAAGCTGAGGAGAAAAAAACCTTTTGTTGTACTGAAATGAGAAAAACTTATAAACCTCAAGGACGAAAATGACAATTAACTCAACTAGAAATAAATACTTACTATGTGCACATATATGATTGTTGACGATGACCCGCCGTAATGCGCGGATAGATCACCAACTAGTTATATATATATAGGGTTAGGTTCAAATGAGAACTTTTTGTTTTGAGAACTTTTGAGAACTAAATCTCAACCACAAATTTCAGGGGGGACCACTATAATTCATGGGAGGGGGGATACATGTAAATAAACTTATGGCTCAAATTAGTGCTTTTTAGTTCTCAAACCCAATTGGTTCTCAAATGATCATCTCCCATATATATATATATATATATATATATATATATATATATATATATATATATATATATATATATATAGGAAAAGGATCATTGGAAAACCCATTAGTTTTTGGAAAACTTGGAAAACCACTCTCCACCAATCATATAATTTCATTTAATTAATGATTTTTGTTTTAATAAAAGGGTAATAAGGTAACATTAGCATTTCTAATTTAGTAAAGTATTATTAAAAATTAATGTAATTAACTAATTTGAAATTTTGTAGGAATTTTTCTATCACTTATAAAAAATTTCGAAAATCACTAACCCTAATCCCACGGTTTTTTTCTTCACGTCGTTCTTCTCAACTACTGCATATTCATCACGTTTTTTTCTGTTTCAAAATAACATTCTATCTTGAGTACAGTTACAATACTGTAACATAATTTTCTGTTTCATAATTGATACTATGATAATAGTTACAATGTTACAATACTGTAACATATTTTTATCGTTCCATAACTGATAGTATGCTGATAGTTTCAGTACTGTTGCAATGCTGTAACTTTTCTTTTCTTATGTTTTATAATTTCAGTACAGTTACATGATAATAGCTACAATGTTACAATACTGTAACATATTTTATTCTTCCATATTTTTTGTTTCATAACTTCAGTACAGTTACATGACTGTAACATATTTAATAATTAAATATTAGAATGTTTAATTTGATTACACATATGTAAAATTATTGTTACACATATGTAACCTTCAATTTTTTCTTGAAAAATATACATGAAATTACTGTTAAACGAATGTAACACGAATGTATATAACACAGTTGTAACAAAATGTGTATACGTTGATTAGTTATTGTTACAACTGTGTAACAATCGTAACTCTAGAGATGAACTGGTGATCAATAAAAAAAATTCTTTTATAAATTTCGCTTTTATTTTTCTTTTTCTAAAATTTAGTCTGAAATTTGAAATCTAAAGAGAGAGAGAGTTATATATATTTTAGGAAATATGAGATTAGATAGAGAAATTGCTTAAGACATTTATTAATAAAAATTTAATTTGTCTATTATGTCCTTCATTAAACCCCCCAAATTTACCATCTTGTCCTTATTTAATCTCAACCATTAATTTTAAATCAATGGTTAGAAAATGATTTTCCAAATTTTCTAAAAATGAAGGGTTTTTCATAGAACCCTACCCTATATATATATATATATATATATATATATATAGGGCATGGTTAATATGAAAACCCAATCTAGTTGGAAAAACTTTCAAAACCCATCCAAGGGCTAAAAATGAACCACCTCATCAAATTGCATTATACCCAAAAGGGCTATTTGGACATTTCATGCTTACTTAAAATAAAAGGAAATTTGTCTTCTTTTGCCACAAGATCAGTGAATTGCTAAAAGTAAAAAGAAATCACCACCTTTCTATGCAAAAGAGATAAAATATATTAAAGTACAAATCACTTTAGTACACCCTTGTACTTAATATCACAACTTTCATGTCTCTTCTCTCTCATCTAATTGACCATTTTCCTATGCATAAACATTATCATTTCATAATATATATCTACGTATAATATTATCATATTATATATTATACTTTCATTTTAACTTAGTAGAATATAATACAAGTAAAATATAAATAAAAAGGTAAAGGTTCTGACAAAGTCTTGATAATTGAGAAAGCATTACTTTATTATTATTATTATTATTATCATCTAACAATATTTAATATTTGTTGCTTTATATTTAATTTTGATTTCATTTTTGTTTTAAATTATGTTATATGTTTATTAAGTATTTTTTTTTTTTGAACGGCAAATTTGGATCACTGACGGGGATATTACACCACCCACCCGATCATCTCCAATCCCCATCAGGAGGAAACTCAGCACTCGTGAGAAAACCCCCTGGCCCAACTTGTAACCCCCATTTTTATTATTTTTGTTACAAGTGGGACTTGAACCCAAGACCTCCACTTAAGGGGTCATACACCTTTGCCACTAGGCTAACTAGTGGTGTGTTATTAAGTATTTTTTATAGCTGAGATTTTTTTATCGTATATTAATTTTGACCATCTTCTCTCCTCTCTCCTCTCGCATCTCTCCTATCTCATCTCTTGTTTCTTTTCTCTCTTCTCTCTCCTCTCTCCACTCTTCTTTTTTTGAACGGCTCTTATCTCATCCATTTATTTTCTTTTATATTTCACCTTTAGTTAAATAGTAATTATTTTCTATATTATTTTGTCACTTGTAAAGAAGCTATAAAAATGCTATAAACAGAATATATTAAACTCAAAAATAAAATATTTTTAAATCTTATTCACTTATATCGAAATCAGTCATAAATAAAATACCTCATATTAAATTTCACTTGACCAAATACCTCATATTAAATTTCACAGCATGTTACACACGTAAATCATCTAGACATGTGTAAGAAAATGAAAGTAACAAAAATTGTTTCATTAGAATTAGAATATTTTAAATAATAAAAAAAATATGACAAACTAATATTAAATACAACAAGCTAACAAAAAAATGTAAAAGCTAATTATGCTTCCGTAAGTACATAGGTAAATGTTACATTTGAAAAATTACCTATATAACATCGTTAAAAATTCTGACAAGATTTACCGTAAGTACATATGTAACATCGTTACATATGTCACATATGTTAAATAGGTAAATATACATATGTAACATCGGTAAAGGATTTACATCAATACATTTATATCGTTAAAAATTCTGACAAAATCTACCATAACTACATAGGTTAATTTACATATTGAACATAATAAGATGTAGTATATTACATAAGTAAATTACATAGATAATGAGATGTAAGATGTTACATAGGTAAATTTACATATGTAGTATCGTTAAAAGTTGTGACAAGATTTACCATAAGTACACAGGTAAATATACATATGTAACATCGTTAAAAGATTTACAACAGTATAATTACATCGTTAAAAATTCTGACAAGATTTACCATAAGTACATATGTAAAGTTACATATGTAACATCGTTACATATGTTAATAGGTAAATATACATATATAACATCTTTAAAAGATTTACATCAGTATATTTACATCATTAAAAATTCTAACAAAATCTACTGTAAGTACATATGTTAATTTATATATGAAACATAATGAGATGTAACATGTTACATAGGTAAAATTACATAGATAATGAGATGTAAAATGTTACAAAATTTACATATGTAATATTAGTTATTACATCATGAATCAAAAACACATATGTAGTATTAATTAACAAAATTTTATGATCGAGATTCAAAATACATAATAAAATTAAATATTTTAAAAATAAACTCAATAATTATAAAATTACATATGTAATATCATTACATGTTTTATAAAAGTAAATTAAACTAAACAGAAATATTCAAGGGAATGATACATGTTTTATAAAATTACATATGTAATATCATCATACGTGTAAAATTAAACTAAACAGAAATATTCAAGGGAATGATACATATGTATATTTATATTATTGAACAACACATATGTAAATTCACATACGTAACATAGTTAAACAGACATCATAGAGACAACTTCCTATACAGAATCCAACGGAATCATACATGTGTACATTTACATACGTAACATGAATAAAAAACATATGTAACAAGCGTGTAACATTAAACTAAACAAAAAGTATATATATATACTTGTGGACTGTACTTACATATGGATTACTTATGTTTACATATGTAAAATAAAACTCTACAAATGTAACAATTCACAATCCAAAAACTGTAGTTCCAAACTGATAATATTAAGACAACAATGTTAAAGATGCCACAAGATTCATGGTTCTTACCAACAAAGCTTCAGAATACCAGTTTCCTAAAATGTTTCATAAGGAAATTGAAAATCACATACAGGCTGGACACTTCTCTTTTATATCATCAATCACTCTTTTATATCATCAATCACTCTTTTATATCATCAATCAGTAGACCCCAAATCTGTTTTTCTTCCCTTGTTGGTGGCAAATCAATTTTCACTGGCCTATCAAACCAAGGTGATCTACATAGGCTTGAAACTTTTTTGGACCTTGTCGGGTTCACCCGTAAAGGATTCCAATTTGTGAAGAGTTTCTTCGATTTTTTCAATAGAAGGTACAACAGAACTAGGAATGGCATGAATTGGATGCTCAGGGGAAGAATCTACATATATAAAACAAAGGAAATCAAATGTAAAACTACATATGTAAATATACTATTACATATGTAATGATAAACAGGTTACATATGTAGAAATCACATGTTGCATATGTATTAATATACTGTTACATATGTAATGAGAAACAGCTAACAAGATACGTATGTATTGAAAAAAGTGTACATGTGTAGTAAAGTAACAGGTTAGCAAATAATCATATTTTTTTAAGGCAACATTAAATATATGCAAAATATATGGCTAGATAGAGGGTGAGGTTACATATGAAAATAAATAATGTATTACTTTAAAAAAAAAGACATATGATTCCCTACACATGTAAGAAAAACTGTTACATATGTAATACTACACTATTACATATGTAATGATAAAAGGTTAGCAAATAATAATATATTTTTGAAGGCAACAATAAATATATGTAGAAGATATTGCATTTTTTTTAAAGACATATGATTCCTTACACATGTAATGGGGGGACTATTACATACGTATTAATAGGCTTGGTTTCATGTGTAAGTGTAGATTGTTATGATTTGCTAATATCTTTACATGATATGTATATGATGCCTACATATGTATTAAATGCCCATACATAAAAACCAAAGTGTGTATATGATTCCTACATGTGTAGAAATCACAGGTTATATGTGTCTTAATAAACTATTACATATGTAAACGTTAACAAGTACATACGTATGTATTAAAAATAATGTACTTGTGTATCAATATTAAAAAAGTTATATGTGTCTTGATACACTATTACATATGTATATATAAAAGGGTTAGCAAATAATCATGTTTCTTTGGAGGCAACAATAAATAATGTATTAAAATTTTTGTTTAAAAACACATGATTCCCTACATATGTAATATTCTTAATTTAAAAAAAACATATGTAAGGCAAATTGTTACATATGTAGTAATACTACACTATTTACTTTAATCCGAAACATATGTGGGGTGTGATGTAGTGCATCTGAGGGTAAATTATATATCCATATACATACATACTAACTTTTGAGTTTCTCCCAAATTAGTTGATTTGAGAGATTATCCATAAAAATCATGTTTTTATTGTGCTGGGAAAGGATTAGCTTAGTAGGAAAACATTAAAACTTGATACGGCAAGAAAGAATCAATTAAGAAAGCATACAAATAAGTTTCTACAATACAAATATTTCAAAAAATAAAAGCCTTTTGTTCCCTCCGTTCACCAAAACACAATATAGAGTATAATTATTCAAGATGCATATTCTAACACTATTAAAGAAAAAAGATGAAAAAATATCCAAGGGAATGATACATACGTAACTTTACAAACGTAACATGATTAAAAAAAAACATACTATAAATTTATGAAACATTATTGTAAAAGACACCATTTTTAATGAATATTTGAATTAAAAACCAATAATCTTTTTTTTAATTGATCGCAACAAAGGGGAAAAGTCTGATGTCATTGTGATAAACTTTTTTTAAACAAAATGCAATTTGAAATTGAAAATGAACTCAAAAGTATTGCTCATTAAATTGCTCTGTAAAATTCCCACCACCACCACATTTGGATACAAAACGAGTACTCAATGTAATATGCTTACTTTTAGTTCTTGAGAGAGAAAACCAAGCTTTTAGGGAGAGAAATTAAGAATTTTGATGGAAGATTTCAGATCAAAAAATACAAATTAGATTTGATTGATTCAAAAAATGAGTAATAAAATGAGTTTATAGCTTAATACCTCTTGATCCATAGCTTGATTGGTTCTAAAATGAGTAATAAGAACCATAAGATGGAGATGACCCATGGAAGAACAACAACTTCGGTGAAGACGACTCGAGGTGGTAGAGGAACATGGCATCAGACGACCATAAGATGATGAAATTTGTGTTGGGATTAATAGTCGAGACCATAATTTTCATTAGAGATGAAAAGAAAAAGATGAGGAATTTTGAAATGAAGAAGAATGTGAAAAAAAAAAAATGGGGATAAGAAGTATAAATGGTTGGTGAAGAAAGAGAGTGAGAAAGAGAGTGATGTGATCTTGCAGGTTCTTGGAGGTTGAATTTTTTTTTGGTCTATAATACCCTTTTGAGGTAAAGACAAAGAAAGTAATGTAATTAAATTAAATGAAAAAAGATGAAAAAAATTACAACCATTAGATCATCATGATCAATGGCCCATATTGAGTTTGTAAAGTTTTCCCAACTCAACCTAGTTTTCATTTTACCCTTCCTCTATATATATATATATATATATATATATATATATATATATATATAAGTAAAAGATCCGTGTAGACCCCCTTATTTTTTGTAGACCCCGTAGACCCCTTATAAAAACTCAATAAAACTCATTAAAACTCAATAAAAATAAAACTCAGTTTTGTTAATTTAGTTTTTTTTATTTGCGATAAGCTTTTAAGAACAAAAAAAGACAATTAAAAAAAAAGAAAAACGAAAAACATTAAAAATTAAACATTTTAAGACAATGAGTTTAAAACTCAATAAACTCAATAAAACTCAGTGTTGCGTTTAAAACTCATTGTCTTAAAATGTTCGATTTTTTATGTTTTTTGTTTATTTATTTATTTATTTATTTATTTATTTGGTTCTTAAAAGCTTATCGTAATAAAAAAAAAACCAAATTTACAACACTGAGTTTTATTTTTATTGAGTTTTATTGAGTTTTATAAAGGGTCTACGGGTCTACAAAATTTAAGGGGTCTACACGGAACCCTATATATATATATATATATATATATATATATATATATATATATATATATATATATATATATATATATAGGGTGAGGTTCATTGTAGACACTTTCGCATGTGAAATAGCTCTTTTTCACATGTGAAAGTTTCTAATTAATGAGAAAAAAGAAAAAAAGAAAAAGGAAAATTAATCACAACCATTAGATCAAGAGATCTAATGGTGAAAAAGGGTGTCTACCTGTCTACACTTATGGGGGTGTCTACAATGAACTTTTCACTATATATATATATATATATATATAGAATAACAATAAAAATGATCATAACACTATAGCTTAGAATAATAATAAAAAAGATCAAAACAATATAGCTTAGTATCTTTAGTATTTATCATAAAATATTACAACTTGATGATAAGTACAATGCATAATATGCTTTCGAAATCGTAAAATATAATACATAATTATCATGTGTTTACTAATTAATTAGTAATTAGGATTCTTAATTTGATAAATAAGTACACAAATTTTCTATTGTATACATATAAAATAATAATAAAAAGGATCATATCATGTGTTAACTGATTAATTAGGATTCTTAATTTGGTAAATAAGTACACAAATTGTCTAATGTATACATATAAAATAATAATAAAAAGGATCAAAACACTATAGCTCAGTATTTATAGTATTTATCATAAAATATTACAATTACAACTTGATAATAAGTACAGATGCATAATATTCTTTCGAAATCAAAATATTTACTAGTTAATTAGGCCGGATTCTTTTTGTTTGTGAAGTTTATTGAAGACAACAATATTATGTAAACTATAAACAATATTGTTTCGAAATCATAAAATCTTTTCTTTCACACACACAAATTTATGAGCCACTAATTTTTTTTTTGGGGGGGGGGGGGGGGGTGGGGGGGTTGGGGTGGGGGGGGGGGCAAATTCATGGAGAGATTTCCTTATATAATATAATTAGTAGCTTAGAATAGTTGTCAAATGATCTCAAAACCAATTGGTTCTGAAATGATCCTCCTCCTTAATTACTAATTCCTTATTTAATTATTATTTTTTGTATTCAATAACATAACAGGTAAAGACGAATTTGCCCCTTAAACTCTTAATTAATTTTTCAAATAAATGACAAGTTTGTGCTTCTCAAATATATTATAACAAGAATTTTGCCGGCCGTGCGTTGCGGCGGCAAAATTTGATGCTTTTTTAGTGGAAGTTTGAAGCATTGGTGTTAGAGTATTGTGATAGCAGTTGTGTGGTTTTTGTTGGAAGTTGTGGCCTTAACATTAGCATTTCATATACGAAATAGCATGCTTCAACATCATTTCATACACAAAATAGCATGAAGAGAGTGGTTATGTTGTGTTAATCTTGACTTATTATATTTATTAAGTAAGTTTTATTATTTAGTTTTAGTATTTTAGTTTTATGCATGTGTGAATAAGATAGAATTGGTCATGGGTTGACCGAATTTGGTGTATGTGTACGTTGAGAGTAAAGAAGAATGGGTCACCTATTTCCTTATCTTTAGGCTAGAATAGAAGTAGGTTGTTATTTGCATGTTTCCACGTTTTCTTTTCTGTAAGTCTATATATAGACTTTTGAGTATTTAATAAAGTAGCAAGCTTTCCTCCATCTTTCTTCCTTTACTTTCTGCAACTATAAGATTCATATATACATTTCATATTTGAGAGGCTTGAATAGAGAGAAGCTTCATCGTATTATTTACGGCCTGATCCAACTGTTACACTCAATCCATGAAACTACACATTTTTTTTTAGTGTTTCATGGATTGATAGGTTTCAGTTGTTGCTGAGTTGCTGTTTCTTTTACATAGCTGCCAAATTTCATATTCTTAAAACTATTCAAAATGTCGTTCTTAAGTTTCTGATACTTGAAACCATTTGTCAAAATGCTATTAGCTAAGATGCTGCTTTTCCTCCTTAATCAACCTTTTCTTTCTTTTTCTTAGAGTTGATTTCTTTCTTGTCTGTAGGAAATTGAAATGTACGTGAAATATCATTGAGTAATGACTAAAGAAAGGGATTAGAAAATCCTACACATACTAAAATTCACTTTTCATGTGTTGCATTTCTACTGGGCTAGCTAAATTATGTGTCGCCTATTTTCATTTAAAAATCTTTTGGTTGATGAGTGAGAATTATAAGAAACTTTTCCCTTTCTTTGGTCATTATGTTCTGATCAAAACAGATCAGGTGGTTAATAAGGTTAATAAAAATATAATAAAAAACAAAGAAACATCAAGATAACAAAGTAAGAAGTCGAAGCTGCAAGGTAAAGCAAACTACTTGAGAAACAAACGTCGAAGAAGAAGAAAAGGAAAGACGATTAAAGAAAACGAACGCACTTACCTAGCCGCCGGCAAAGAGAAAGTGAGACAAAGAACAGAAACTGGAAACGGAAAATGCGATAGTAAAAGAAATGGCCTAGGGTGCGCTTTATGAATTAATTTATAAAATATCCACAACAGCTACCAGTTCAAAGTACATGAAGAAGCTATTAGTTATGGATCTGTATGTTGAATTTTGTTAATTCTACTTTCATGTTCTGATTTCCTGTTTGTATACAAATGTATTTATATAAAGCCTACGTAATTTGCAGTTCTCTTAACATAAACACAATAAAAACCATCATAATAATTCGCTAGTGTTAATATGTGTATTGATACGTAAATTTTTTGTTTAAATAAAAAACAGCTTTTGAAAGCCTATGTAATATGTCTTAATCTGTTTTGCTTTGAGTCCTTTAATCTTGCTGCTAGGCTCTAAACTAAATTATGTGTATACTTCATACTTTTTGTAAACGTTAGTCTTAAAATAGGTATATGAAATTGTTTAAATTAGTTTAATCCTTCCTGTAGAATTTATGCCTTTACCTAAAACAAACAGTATTGATCAAGTTCCATTATATGTGTTAAGTGAAGCAACCCATGTTAATTCAGATACTGGCATTGAAAATAAATGGTATGAAATACACAGGAAATCTATAATCGCCAATTGTGACAGCAAAAAGAAAACAAATTCTAAGCACAATAGCACCTACTAACAACTAATAATATGAAATTTGGCCAACAATTAGGTGTAAACATCTTCAGAAGACACAAATCTGAAAGAAAGCAAATTAAACATGCAAAGGAGAATACATACCGTGAACGCAAAGGAATAGCAAGCTGAAACAGGAACGAATCGAAGCTTCAACGTAAAACGAGCAACATTAAGGACAATAATCGTAGAAGAAAAGAACAAAAAACGGTGAACTGGAAATTAAGCGCATACACAGCGCCGGCGAAGACAGACGGAGAGGGAGAAAAGAAGCGGCGAGAAATATGACCTAGAAGAAGGAACCGAGAAAAAATACAATAAAACCTAAGGGGTGTCTTGGTTCTCACGGAGGTCCGAGTAATCGACCTTGGACATAGCCCCGCAATGGTAGGTTTACACGTAAGACCAAAGTCGCCTGCCATTTCAAAAAAATATGTCAAGTAAAGAGCACATCCACGTGGCTAGGGATTACATGTAAAAAAAAGAAAAAAGAAACCTAGCAAAAATGAAGAATAGATTCGAACCCTCGGTGAGTAGGTTACCAGTAAAGGACAGCACCACTGAACCAAAATAAAAAATGTATACAATCACTAAACATAACCTATATATAAAGTATTAAGAAAGGTTAAAAATATAAAATAAAAAAAAACATGAAGGTGCCACATGTCATGAGAAAGAAATGTGGCAATACATGACTCGTTGAAATGAAATACATTAACTTAAGACACAGTTTATGAAATTATAATTGTTAATATATATAATTACTAGCCTTTTATACCCGTGCAGCGCACGGCTGGGGCTTAATAATTTTGTTGGATAAAAAGAATATTATAATAACAATCATAAAACCATTGCATTATATTATTGAAAAATGTTTGAAATATCACAAATTGGAAAAAACAGATTTGTATACGACATTACGGGTCTCGTTTGTAACTCGTCCATGGCTAAAACACGGATTCTTCAGATACAAACCAACCTTTGATAGTGACTGTCCTTGACTTTTATTAATTGTCATACCAAAGCAAATGGATATTGGAAATTGTCTTATTTGGAACTTAAACGGTATGCTTTTATCTGAAGGCGACATTGAAATCCTTGGAAAAAATGTACGAAACCCAATATTGCTTCCTGATATTACTTCCGCCTCTATGACATGCTTTCCAAGAGAAACAATGTGAAGCCTTGTACCGTTACAAAGGCCATTCTTCTGATCAAAATTTCTTAGAAGCATAACAGGCGCGCCGACCTTTAAAAGTAATATGTGGGGTGGCAAGCCTAGTAATTCTAATCCATTGAGGAAATCAGGTGAGTACATGTTCGGATTAAAAATGTCATCACTGAAATACTCTTTTTCCTCGCCTGGAATGACAGATAGCAACCTATCATTAATGTCATGAACAACCTCATTGGTGGGTGCAAGGACGGCTCTTTCCTTCCAATATGTCTGATCATGGAAATTTTGAAGAATAGATGGATATGCAAACTCAATGAGATCTTGAAGAGGATCGGCTGAATCTTTAATAAGTATATCGTCTGGAATTGTTATGACTGCCTGACCATCATTTGGTCCACAAAGTCTGCATTCTCCTAATTGTAAAAGCCATTCAGAAAACTCCTTAATACTTTCAGAATCTGATGATTGATTTCCTTGTGCGAGCCTCATGTTTTTTGTTAATTTCAAAACTTTGCAATTATCCCATATGTATGATGAACTTAAGGAAGAGTTCACAATGTCTTTAGCTGTTCCACCATGTATAACTGGAAGGCATTGCCTAAAATCACCTCCGAAGACAACTACCTTACCTCCAAAAAAAGAATGATTGCATGATGCTGACGGAGTCGGTAGTATGTCATTCAAGGTCCTATCAAGCGCCTCGAAGCAATGTTTATTCGTCATGGGAGCTTCGTCCCATATGATCAAACTCGATTCCTTCAATAAGTTTGTTGCATCACTATTTGCCTTGAGTTGACATATCGAATCTTCTGTGATATTTATAGGTATACGAAACCTTGAGTGTGCAGTTCTACCTCCAGGTAGTAACAAAGATGCGATACCACTTGATGCGATATTTAACACGATCTGACCTTTTGATCTTATAGAAGCGGATAATGTGTTCCAGAGAAATGTTTTTCCTGTTCCACCATATCCGTAAACAAAGAAAACACCACCATTGCGAGCCTCAACTGCAGAAGTTATTTCATTGAAGATCGACATTTGTTCGTCTGTTAGCTTAAGCAAAAGTTGTTGAAATTCAACACTGAGACTATCTTTGTCGTATGAACGTTCCTCGCTGATCAATACGTTGTTTGCCAAAACCGCAGCATCAAAGTCCTAATTACATGGTTTATATAATAATTCAATAAATTTCCTTATTTATATACGAATTTAGATAAAAATGTGTATTATTTTGTAATTTGACCATAATTTTCGTGTGATTTGATTGTATTATTTAATTAAAATAGATTTTAATAGTTGTTTCTAAATAACATATTTGATATTTTTTATTTATATTTACAAAATAACATACTAAAATTAAAGTGAGCTTATTTGGTTTGAGTTCTTTAATTCTCTAATTTGCATAACTATAATTTTCAAACTTAAATTCAATATCAATATCAATATATGGGTTGTAATAAGAAACGTGTTTGAATAGTATATAGTGATTGTATTATGTAGTTTTTTATTTTTTTTTTGTGACGACGAATTACCAATTTTAATTCTTATATTAGATTTTTTTTTGGAACGGTGATGTTGGTCACGATGGGTTAGGACATCGCGCACCTATCCTACCTCCGTAGAGGAGGAGATGAGGGTCCACCCCACAGACAGCCAGACATGAGTGTCCTAACCGTGCCTCAGCTGGGGTCGTGTGGGGCATATGGACGTTCCCCGGGAAAACCATGCGACTGTCTAGCAGGCCCACATGGGACCTTCGTTGAAACCCGTAGGTTTCAACCCACGCTTAGACAGTTGCAAGCCTCCACAATAGCAGAACTATCTGGAGTAACCTGCGTGCTGGGTAAAACCGGTCGGCATCATGACTCGAACCAAGGTTGCCCTTGGTCATCAATCATTTGCCAACAGTGAGGTTTGAACCTGGGTTTCCCCAAAGTCCAAACAACACCGGTACCATTGAGACAATGCTACAATGGTTTATATTAGATATGAGGCTACAGGTAACATCAATTAGCCATTGCTTATGACTCATTTCGATCTACACATAAACTACAAATCCATGATTCACCATATTGGATTAAAGGTTTAATATTCTTTTCTTATTTGTTGAGTCGGAACAATTTGGTTACCCATGCTATTACATAATTATGAGACCAGAAATACACGAATATAGTCATGCGAAATGATCAATACTTATTTACCAAAGACTGATTTATGAAAAAGATGTTACAAAATTAACAGAACAAAAGAGATTTTATATGTTTTTATCTAATAGCCTCAAATCAGTACCTTTGCTTTTCATCCAAAAGCATTTCAACCAAAAATCCCCAATAAAAACATATCTTCACTAATGATCATTTCACATTAAACGTAAGACTAAATTTGGTAAATGAACTTGATTTTTCATGTATGATTATTATTAAAATTTGTCCATAGTGAAACAATAAATCATTCCAAATCAAACATACCGTCCAAAAAAATCAATAACCAAAATATATAAATACCGACATAATAACAAAAGTATCCACGACCTACCATCCAAAAAACTATTAAAAAACGTAGTCAATAATCCAAAAAACAATCCAGTATTACTACCTTAACAAAAAAACTACGTTTTCTCAAAAAAAGGGTAAGTAGGTCGTATCATTTGCACATATTGTTCAGGTCCTTCCATGCCTGACAATGTGAATAAAACCAAGAGCAACCATGTACTGAAACGTACATACATCACCATCACTAAGACCAAGCTGGGCCATGAATCCTCCCCAATTCCTAGCAGCGAACCTAATCATTTTTAGTAAATTGAATTGTTAGGATTACACTTAATATAAATTGAATTTATCATTTGATGTAAAAATATTTACCTATAACTTTGACCATACGTTCCATGCTCAATTCTCAGGTGTAGTGTATGGATATCACCATCATCGAGCTTCACATTTATAGACATCGAATGCTCAACATTTGCAACAGTTGCGACATCATTAGGTAGGCGCTTAAACAAAAAAATATATTAAACGCTATTAGTAACAGATATGTATCATGAGCAATTTGATATAAACAATTGATTAAACAATAAAAATGCAACTTACATAGCATGAACGTTTATTGACGATCTGGTGCTGAACCAACGTGAGAGAGCCTAAATGTTGAAATGAGCATTGCCTGCATCATCTTTATCATCTAGCTTGGGATGAATATTGTTAGGTGGAAGGTGGGATGTGTCTAACAGGGAACCATCAGCCCGAAAAATTGTTAGCCACCAATTTTCTTCATCTAGCACAGAGAAAAGAAGAACCCCGCGAATCTCAAATTGAACAGTGTTCCTTATAGCTCTCCAGCCATTAGTGATGTACATCTTCTCTCGAGTCCCTCGAAACGATACATCAAAAACCAAACCGCCCAAGTGGATGGAGACGTCATGAGATGGAACAATACTTGAAAAGTACCGCTTGAAGGCAGATTTGGGAATTTCCTGAAAAGTACGATATCTAACTATTTTTAATAATAACCAAGATTCATACAAATAGGCAAACGGTACTATGCATAAATTACAAAACAGATCAGCAATGGAGTCTATCAAAAATAGCCGATATGATAGTCGAAAACACAATATGAACCTATTAATTCGGAATAAAAAAACTAACTGATCGGAGTTGTCACCAAACTAATTTAATCAACAAATTTATAATGAAAAAATATATAATGTAATATCAATCAGAAGAATAATAACACTCACCAACTGATCGGAGTTGGGATATCGAATGATCTTGAAAAAACTCTTGTTCTGGAAAAAAAAAGTAACACATAGTGTCACTAATAAGTTAAAAAGTAGATAAAAGAAAGCACATATAAATATTTTTTAACAATTTATATAAATGATACATGTTTATAACACAATACTGACACATGCATATGTGTTCACAAAATCATAAATCAAATACTTGACCCAAAGCTGAACTGTTGATGATATAATATTTATATTCTTTAAATACAATTCAAGAAACAATTTTACCTTCTGGTTCGAAATTGACTTAAGTCAATCAAGTAATGTGATGTATTTAATATGGGCAGACAAAATTAAATCACAATCGCTTGCTGTAATTCAAAAATTTAAGCATAATCGAGCGAAAGACCATATGTGATTACAGCAGAACTGGGATTCTATCCCTAATCAAACATATGGTCCGTTATGCTTAAATATGTGGTTGATTCCATCGTGGCTGAGATGAGGCGATAGGAAAGGAGCGGCGCTTGTTATTTCACCAAATTAGGGTTTTGAAATGAGTGTCTGGCGACATATAAATGTCTTCTTAAGAACCGAAGACTTCGGTATATACGGGTCTAAAAACCGACCCAAATGTATACTAAGATCCGCGTGGATCATTTTGAATCTGATGGTTTATGAAGTGTTTTTGCCCTTAATTGGTGAAATCTAAGACATTGCGGTAACTTCACGGGGGTTGTGGTGATGCCACATCAGGTGAGAAACTTTTCGTTTATTATAATAGATGATAATATAGTAAGGTTCAACTGAGAAGTTTGGTTTGGGTAAGAAACGATCTCAGCTATTAGATTTTCATTTAATAAAAAATAAATGATGGACAATTTGGTTTTAGCTATCTTTGTTAATTTTTAATTAAATTACCCCATTATTTTTAAACATTCATAACTTTCATACACGATATTATTTTTTTTTAATTACATTATAAAAATGAGTGTTTTTTATCTTTAAAAGGCGTATAGTGTTGCTATATATAAAACTAAAAAAATACTCTTTCGATTTTTGACACAAAATGTTCAGATCATTGTGTCAAAATGTTCAGATTATTGTATCATTGTGTCAAAATTATATAGTGTTGCTATATATAAAATTAAAAAAAAAACTACTATTTCGCTTTTTGACACAATATGACGCAATGATCTAGACATGTTAACACAATATGGCACAGTGATCGGAACATTTTTGACATAATATGACACAATGATCTAAACATTTTGACACAATAAGACAATGAGCTAAACATTTTGATATAATCGAGTAACTTTTTTTATTTTATATTTAACAACATTGTACGCGTTTTAAAGATAAAAAACGATTGTTTATATGGTGTAATTTAAAAAAAAACTAATTTCGTATCTAAGAGTTATGAAGGTTTAAAAAATGGAAGAACTTGATAAAAAGTCAAAATACCTTTCCATCTTTTGTTTTCTTTTGTTTATTCTCTCTAATTTTATATAGGAAAACTTTGGAACATAGATCTTCATTTAATTGAAGATCTAATGACTATGATTCTTTCTTATCTTTCTTACTCAAAACAAACTTCTTACAATAATCCTTCTCTAAATGCTAATACATTAGCACGGATTCCTTTTGGTTTCGCACAATATTGACTGAAAAATTCCATCGGTGACAACTCTAAACAGGGGGTAGAACTAGATATTTTTTAAGGAGGTTTACATTTTTTTTGCGCTATCACTATTTTTAGATTCTCTAATTTCATATAAGCATACATTAAAAAATTAATTCTGGTCGGGTCGGTCATATAAGACAAATATGACACAATAATAAAATAACACACCGTCACTAGAATTATATAATACAAATATGATGTCTTTATGAATTAAAAAAAAGTATTGGAATAAGTATCATTGCACAATTAGTTACTTTTTATTTTTATGAATTTTAAAGGCATAACTACAAAATTTCAAGAAAAAAAGTATCATAGAAGGAATGAAGATGATTAACATTTTTTTAATGAAACATCAATATTAATGTATTAATAATTAATGTGTAGATTAGATTTTAGATTGAACTATTAGGTATACTTAGGTTTAGGCTATTATCTACTAGGTTTTTAGTTTATTGGATTTGGGATTAGTCAATCAAGATTTAAACTAAAAGATAAGTAATGGAAAAGACAAGGCGCGAACTAGTGTCCCTTTAGAGTAAGGAAACACACCAAACAATTAGGGCAAAAGTGTTAGTTGATTATGTTTTATCCATAATTTATATAATATTTTGTAAGGATAGCACACACGTATAAAATTAATAAAATAAAACAAAATTCTACTTTCGCGTACAAAATTGTTAATCAGTTGAACTGTCAATCAATTGAACCGACAAGTTGACGACGAGCATTTACAGTGTTTTGTGGTTTAGATTTTTTTTGAAAGGCAACACAGTTGACTGGCTAGCACGTCTCCAAAGCGAAGCTTATACATTAGTCATACCATCTTTATTTTACCAGTTTAGAGGGAAGCTCATCATTATGAAAAAATTATGACTTCAGAAGACCCCAAAACTCTAACCTTAATTCTCCATACCATTAAACCAAGAGGCCACCTAATTCCATCTTGACTACTATGCAATAATATAATAATGTGTCTACAAGTATACACATGCACTTAATTAGCTGACATTAGCTAGTGATAGAAAATAACAAATAAAGATGCACGTACGATACAAATTGTTAAATCTCATGTATTTATATAAAACCGTCCGAACAGGAGTTGTCTACTTGTTTGAAACCCGTAGTTCTTGTAGAATCAGATCTAGAGAGGAATCTAATTATTATTTGAAAACTATTCATTCGAATGATCTAACTTTTATTCATTAAATTCGAATGTATTATGAAATTATTAGATGCCTATCCATATTCCATAATTCATATATCATCATCAAGTATCATTATGATTGTATAATGTTTTTGCCCTATAAATAGTGGGTTCTTGTATTTGATTATAGATCAATATAATAAAGTTCTCTTCTCCTATATCTCTTCCTCTTAATGCCTATATGTTCTTATCTTTATACACATTATTTGGATTGCTATTAGGCCATCGTTATTCAACACGTTATCAGCACGAATTGCCTTTTGGAGTTGATCATGTTATCATAAGGTAAATCAACTTTGTCCAATTAATTGGTCTTTGTTCTTCTATTGACTCTTAAACAAAATCCATTTTGTAATTCACACAATCTTGGATTGCGTTAGAGGTTTTCTTATCTTTAAACCTTTAAGATAATTATATCATAACTAATACACTTTTGGATTGAATCTAGATTTATATATATATTGGTTCAATACAATTATAGATTATTCATCAAACTTATTTTAATCGGTATAGTATAAATCATAGTTATTTTTATTTACAAATTATATTCATGGTTTATACTATAAGGGTTGTTCTTCACATTATTAAAATAAAACTGTCATAAAATTGATGTTCTTATTATTTAATGATATTTTATTATCACTTTATTGAATTAGTTAATGGTGTTTTATTATTTAATAAATTTGATGTTTGATATTCACCATCATTAATTTATAAAAGTTTTATGTTTTTTAAATATTAAACATAGTAACAAACTTATAAAAATATGAAGTTAATATTGATGTAAAGTCATGTATTTAATTTCATTTGTATGTTTTGTATGTTAAACTTTATGGTAAATTGATTAGTGTTTTACTATTAAATGACTTAATGTAACTCCATATCTACATATGTTTAGTAATATAAGATTGTTTAGCTTAACAAAAATATTACTTTTAGATATCATTATATATGAAGCATTTATCTTAATTGATGTGTTTATGTATTTGTTTGTTTAAGTTTTATCATATTTGTTATTATTCTTTATTATTGAAAGTGTTACCACTTGCTATAAATTAGCAAATTTTAAGGGGTATAAAATCATATTATAAGTTATGATAACATTGTAATGCTATAACTATTGCAATGGTATATGTTGAGGATAATACATAACTTCTTTTATATGAAGGCACTGGATGCCGAAATACGTATGAATGTATATAATCTTGAAAATACAAAGGCTTTAAAAATTTGAATGACTCATTATTTATTCAATTGTCATTAGGACCAAATTGAAAAAAAAAGGTATGACCACTAGAGAATGGTAACACTACCAAAGATCATTATGGTTGGATTCAATTCATATTGCAAGACTACAAGTCTATGCATGGATATAACTCGACGAAGTGTAGGATCACCTCACAACGTTTTATGTGGTCAAAATATTGCTAGTAAGGAGACGTTGAAAAATAGAACATTCTCCATATTTCACACTTCAAATATGGCCCTACAACAATAAAAGTGTGAAAAAGATTTCACTATATATAATGATCTAATATCTTGTGTACTTGTGGCCAAGAAAATAATGAGCTCCTAATAAAAATCACGAGACTCATCTCGTTGGTAGAACCCCATTCCCAAAAGCGAATGTGGGCATGTGGCAACATATAAATATTATGACCAAAGTGGAAGTCATTGTTATGGTCTTCTTATATAATGACTAAAGTAAAAGTCGTGGTTGTGGTCGTGGATGTGATAGCAAATAAAGAGATTAACATTATGTTCAGACTAAAAACACAACATCTTCATGATGTTATTCTAAAGGCTATCATTTACTATATAGCTAGTAAAGTAATGAATAGAATAACTAAACCGAAGTTATGGTTTATTATTACTAATTGATATTGATCACGTTTAGATCATTATAAAAGATCCATTTGTTTATGTATTGTGATATGACATCAAAGTCTCATTACCGATGTATAAAAGATCGAATGATTCAATACCGATATATCTTGCATGAATTATAAGATCTTAAAGCATTAAAAATTGCGTGACTTAGATAAATAATTACTTCTCCGTTGAAGTTATGAAATAAGTTGGACAAAACAATTTACATTTATCACACCTCAAATTTGTTCCTCAAATATGCTCGTGAAGTAACACTATTATTATGAAAAGATACGAATGAATTTTATATCCATATGTGCCAGAAAAAACATCATGAAACCCGTCTCGTTTTATTTCATTCCTTGAACTGAATGTGAATTTATATTCATCGGTGTAAAGACCATGATCATGAGCACTATTGAGAAAATTGTAATGATATTCATGAAAATAATGTGATCGACCACCAAAGTGAAAAAAATAATAATAATGGTCATATGAAAAAGTGTGAAGATCAGAAACGTGACATTACACGAATGTTTGAAATAATAAATTTCTTGTATTTTTAGTCACTTATTAAATAAGTACGAGTGTATATAACTAAAAAAATATAAGATGTAAAGTGACAACATATATATATATATATATATATATATATCATGACTATTTTATTGGCATAACCGGTTAGACCACACCGAGTCAATGGTGATGTGAAATGTATTGAAGAACAAAAGATTTCTTCAAACTTATAACTAGCATGTAATATTTGCTCTTAAGGGATTTATTTACATATTAAAATGGGTGTGAATCCCTAAGTACTCTGGAAGTGATAAATGATATAAATCCTAACTTATATACCATTTAGTGTTATAATTTGATGCATCGTCTAAATGGTTATCAAATTCGCAAATTAAAGGTTGCATGAATTATGGCTTAGCTAACGAGATAGCAAACACGTTGTTCCAGTTTAATATATTTGTTTTGGTAATAACGATGAATTTAATCACGCGGTTATTAATGATTATTGGAAAAAGTGTTGAACTTCATGCCGTTTAAGTTTGTACACGAATTGCTTTTGTTGTGGACAATTACCAAATGTCTATATATTGAACACAGTGTAATAATATCCTAACACAATGCCCTTTTAATAATTCTTAATAAATGATGTTTGCTAGTGTTTGGAATCCAATGGATGGTGTATTTTATTTTAGGATTATCATATATTTACCAAAAATATAATAAAAAGACAATATCATGCATTAAAAATTAACACATCAATCACTTCTCACACTTCTCACATAAAAAGTACTTTGTATTATAACCCAACTCTATATATATATATATATATATATATATATATATATATATATATATATATAGATTGTTGTTCAAATAAAAATCAAAGAGTGAGTGTAGCGCATGTGGTTTAGTCTCCTGTTCTTTAAATTTGGGTCCCGAGTTTGATACCATGCACAAGCGATTCTTGCTCTTTTTTCTTCCTTCCTTCTTTTCTTCCCATTTTTCCTTCTTCCTTTTTTATTTCCTTTTTCCTTCTTCCTTTTTTATTTCCTTTTTCCTTCTATTAATACAGCTTTGATTAATAACACATATAATTTAGTTTTGATTAAAACGACATTGTTTTGATTGCTTTCACACCTAACTTAGATGTGTAACATTCCCGTATTAACTTTCCCATCAACTAAATTTTAAGATTTTTAAATATTCTATTTTTGTATTAATATCTTCTAAATGAAAATATAATAAAAATTCTTTATCTCAGTTGGTTGCGCCATTATTTAGTTGTAACTCATACTCCGGTTTGAATTAGGGATCAAATAGTTTTTTTTATTCGGTTTTTTCTTTAAGCTATTACTAGATTGCCACTGCCTAGAGGTGCATAGAAAAAACCGGTTAACCTAACCAAACCATTTTTTAACTGGTAGTACAAAGCGGTTACAAAACGGTAGAAACCTTAAGTTCCAAACCGTTTTTAGGTTTCTAAGTTACGAAACAGTCATTAACTGGTTAAAATAACCCGGTTATAGGTTAAAAAGTATATTAAATTACCCTTTTTTCAACCGATAAAAATAACATGTTAACCAGTTTCACCTTTATTGTTTTAGGGGTCCAGAAGCCCTTATTTTTAATCGTTTTTTTAAATTACTGGTTAATTTTTTAAGGACCGTTTTAAAAACCGGTTATTCGGTCGGTTAACTGATTTGTACACCTCTATATATTCTATTTTTATATTAATATATTCTAACTAAATATCTAAACTGGAAGTTTTACAACTTAGTTGGTTGCGCCACGATATGGTTGTAGCTCAGACTCGGGTTAAATCTGCCATCAAACATTTTTTTTAAAATGCAGTTTATATTTTTCTTTTGTACAAACTAATGCGAAGGAAATTATAAATTTCCCAAAATTTTACTGAATATATTTTCAGCTCAGTTGGTTGTGTTGGGTTACCTACAATACATTTGTTCTAAATCTCAAAAAATCTGATCCATAAAAAGCAAACATCATAAAATATCATACATACTATAAAATAAATTATTACTATTAATTTATACATCATTGGTATGAGAAATAAGACAATAAAAACCTTAGTGATATTGAACAAATCAACTAAAGCTCTTTAATACTTTGTGAACCGGCTAATCTTGGTTATTTGATTTGTCAAAGAATCATTTTGTTAAATCTTTGATTTATCTTATCTACAAAAATTTTAATAAAATTTTTGAACCAACTTTCTATTATTATATAAAAATTCGACATCCACAGCCAAGAAGAGAACACGACTGTCAGAATGATCAATTGAAAACAAACAAATTCAAAAAAAAATTAAAAAAAACTGACATATTAGTCAATTGCGTAGCTTTTAACCTGTTCTCATGTATCATATTTTACAAACTTTATGAGTTATATAACTCACTATTATTTACTCTACTACCCGTTCCTACATAATATCCTGATCACCGCAGCAGCGCGCGGTTGACCTCTAGTTATACAACACAACACATTTGTATTAAGATATCATTGGAAGAACATACTCTAAAACACATTACATGTAGCAACTAGAAATGATAAATTTGAATTTTAAAACAATTGCATTGAACTAAAAAACAATCAAGAACACTTCATCTTGAACTTTTCTCTGGAGATCCCAGAATAAGCAAGCATGGAATTGTAGTTGCGAAAGATTATTATTACCGATAGATCAACCCATTTTCAACCACCACAACCGCCACCACCACCACATCCACCGCCACACCCACCACCACCACCACACCCACCACCTCCCATGGTGCCACCATCACCGTTGACTCCACCACCATCACCACAACAACCAATAGAAATCTCGTGTCCTTTACGTTCCAAGTCTTTCTTGTTAACGTTGTCGACCTCACCGATTTCATCGGTCATATTTACCGCGTTACATACAAAGCCAAGGAAGCATAGAAACACAAATACTATAACAACAACAAGAACTAGTTGACCACTGCTCATGGAGTAGAAATAGTAGAGAGACTCTAAATTGGTAACCCTAATTAGTTGTATCTTCTAATATTAGCAGACATTAACTTATAGTGGAAATTTAAATTGACAACTCTAATAATTTAACATAATTATTCTTATCAAATCATCCGTTTAACGTTATGTTGGAAACTGCGATGAATATGCATGGATGAAAGCTCCCTTTTGTTTGTAAACATAGTGTACGTACATGATAAGGTGATAGGAACAAATAATTGTTCCTCTATTTTAATTTACCATATAGGATTGTTGAAAGTGTCAAAAGGTATTAGGTGAAGTTAAATCAAGTACGGAATGCGATAATCCTTTATTATTATAAGGTAGATTATTGTCAGTAAAAAGGATATCAACGATGAAAGATTTCATCAGTGATATCTATGTTTTATATGTTGTGGAACCCTTCACACTTCCACGTCATAATCTAGCTCATCATCAATTTTCGATTTGACTGGTGATCATACAAAACCTGTAGGACATGTAATTTCTCACTAGTGTTGTTCAAGTCGCGCTACATAGTTGAACAAATAATAGAATCAGAAGACATTCATTTTTAATTGCTTTATTAGATTTTAATAATCCAAGTTATACTCTTTTAGCCGATAATAATCTCAGTTATGAAAATTCCCTACAATAATCCAAATTATCAAGGTATTGGAATTCTATAGACCTCTATTAAAAATATCCTAACACCGTTAAAGGAGGGACTATATATGTAGCTCTTTAAAGATGAGGGGTAAAAAATGATAAAATCGATATGGGACTATTCTTGTAATTCCTTAAAAAAAAGGTGAACTATTTGTAATTTCCCTAAATCTTTAACACCATCGTCTCCCCCCCCCCCCCGATCTTACCACCACTCACCGACTACCACCCCCTCTGTTCCACCGTCGTAGATCCAACATCGCCACCCCCACCATCGGAGATCCAACATCGCCACCCCCACCATCGGAATCGAATGACATGGAAACATAAAAATCGAATCACAGGGAAATTCAAATCCTTAAATCGTTCAAAAAGCAATCAACGTGTCACCTGATGAGAGGTTAAAATGTACACCTTATTTTATATTAATCGCTCCCTAAAATTGGGTCTAAAATATATATTTTTATTCGGTTTTTATACTTGATGTGTTAGGACGAGAATCAACTTAAATGTGTGATTAAGTTGATCCCTAACTATTTTGTGCTAACGAATTGCTTGAATTACTAAATCTTAATTGAATTTAATAAAATAAAATGACTTTGTTTGTTTGTTTTGTCGATGTCAGCAGGGAACATTATTGTGAATATTATTGTGAATTCTAAATTGAAGTTTTTTTTTGGAACGGCATCGATCACGCGACTCTTGTCTCACGTATAAACCTACCATTGCGAGGCGATATCCAAGGTCGATTACTTGGACCTCCGTGAGAACCAAGACAACCCCTCCTGAAGCTTTCTCCTAGCAGAAACCCCCTCCTGAAACGACATGGGGTAAAACTGACTCCCCTAGAATTTGAACCCAGGTCACATAGTAGTCAGAGCTCAAAGAGCCAAGGGGGTAACCACTAGGACAAGTCCTAGTAGTTATTTTCTAAATTAAAGTGGAAGTACAAGAAACATGCATCTATAGGCAATTAAAAGGGACATGGAAGAAAAACAAAGTAATTGGAAGGACGTATGTCACGTGAGCAGGGAGTGCTAGGGAATTAATTATTTTCCTTTGGTGTGAACGTGTGGAGCAAGAAAGAAAAAGAGAATTGTGATATCAAAAGCACGGGCGGTATACGCGAAAGTATTAATTTTAGGGTGGTACGCCCCAAATCGATGTCGGCAGCTTTTTATTATTTTTATTATCTAAACCTATTTAAAGGGTGTTTAGGTATTAGTTCGAACCCTAATCACCCCCAACCGTTTCTGGGGTGAGAATTACGAATTTTAGAGTTTTCTTTTCATCTTTTTCATGTTTGTGATCAGTACGATGTCTGGCTAATTCATTGTAACTACTTTTGGTGAACGGTATGTGGATTCTTTCTGTTTTTAATCTATCGTTGCTAATTGTTCCGGTTCTTCTTGCAACTGTTGAGCACCCGCATGCTGAATTCATTAGATTAACTAGTAAAATAGAGTTTTAGTGGTCACCTGTCGTATTCTAGCTTTTTCTTGCAGTAGGAACTAAGCAGCCCATTAGAAAGCTATATTATTAGGTTGATTAGGCAATCGAGGACTATGTCTATGTAGTATTAGCCTCTAATAGGCTTTACCCAGATAGGTAGCATACTAGGATCCAGAAGTAGTTATATTTAGTTAGTTCATAATTCTAAACAAAAACAGCCAAGAGGCAATCTTAGTTAATTCTTTAGATAAGTTAGTTTAATTTAATTTAGGTCAATTCAGATTAGTGACAGTAGTTTGAATTTAGATAGTTAACTTAGTTAGGATGTAAAACCTAAAGTCACTAATAATCACCAACTCCCCTGGATTGACACTCTAGCTTACCACTATTACATTTAAGTTAGGTATTTATATAATGGTCACGACACCCGTTATCATCACCCCCATTAAACAAACTCCAAACAAGAACTCAAATCGAATCACAAGGAAACACAAAAACACGCAATTTGCCGCTCTCGTATTCTCCAATCAGTCTCTGCATAGCTAGAATTCCCGTCGGAGGCTCCGACTGAAAAACCTTCAGTTGTGGCTCCCCCGTCAGGCCAACAACAACAGAGCAGTAACACCTCGTCTCCTTTCTACGATGTCACTTTTAAAGGCGTTGAGGGGTCGTGATGGTCAACGGTGGTAGTGGCCAGGGGTGGTGGTCGGCGGTTCAGTGGGTGGTGGTCACAAACGACCGAGAGAACAAGAGAAAGAGAGAGAGCTCTATTAGTTTCTTTTTTTTAAGTTACAAATACAGGACCCTCCAAATTAAAGAATTTATTAAACAGTCCCTCATTTTTACTAATTTGGTTAAAAATGACACATAGAATGCCACGTCAGCAAACCACTAACGGTGTTAAGGTATTTTTAACGGAGGTCCATAGAATTCCAATACCTTGAAAAATCTAATCCTATTTGGGAGCTCAGTTTTCACAGCTAACGTCGTTTCTTTTTTTAACGGCAAATTTGGATCACTGACGGGGATATTACACTACCCACCCGATCATCTCCAATCCCCATCAGGAGGAAACTCACCACTAGTGAGAAAACCCCTTGTCCCAACTTGTAACCCTCATTTTTTATTATTTTTGTTACAACTGAGACTTAAACTCAAGATCTCTTGATAAGGGGTCATACACCTTTGCCACTAGGCTAAGCTAGTGGTTTAATAAAAGATTTTAGGCTGGGATGGTTCGAACCAATGACCTTTCCGTTACAAATCAAAAACCTGACCACTAGGCCAGACCCTGAGGACCACAGCTAACGTAGTTTAAAACACAAATTTCATCATCACACAATCCACCCAATAATTTAATGCTCGTTTTTAGATCAAATCAACTTGCCACGAAATAGATACCTACTAATTTATTTTATACCAACGACGTAATTCTCAACTCATATGCGTCTATCATCAGATTAGATAATGATTAGAATTGTATTTATGTATGATATTTATATTGACTGATTCTATATATAATGATACACAATTACACAAAAATCGTGTATCATGAAGTTCAGGGAGGGTTATAATGAAACCCCTATCTAGTTGCAAAAACCCTAGAATACTTTTAAAATCTAGGTCAAGACGTCGTTTTTCTATAGTGGTTCTCTAGGTTATAGGCTACTCCGAGTGAAAAAAAAAATGACGAATAGATTTTTTAGAAAGTAAATAAAACGTTCTTGTTACATATGTAACATTATATGTATATAAATGTCACGTATGTAACAAGACCGTTTTATTTATTAAAAAAAACTACTTGGCCTTCTTTTTTTGTTTATTCCACCTGGGGTAACCTATACCATAACTAGTGAACCACCATAAAAAAAATTTGAAAAAAAAAACTTTTAACCGCATATATATTTTCTATGGTTTTTCCAACTCGACGGAGTTTTATTTTACCCTTTGCCATGAATCCCAATATTATAATTGTTTTAAGAACAAATATATATTTGTTAAAAAGATACATAAAAACATTTTTAATAACTTTCAACCACTCCTTCAAGTAACATTCTAACAAAATGTTATATTTGTCAAATTCTCAAGGCCACAAATAAGGGAGATAAAAATCTCTTATCCAAGCAAATGATCTGCCACATGTGACAACCTCATTGGGACAAAAGATCTCAACCCTAATCTGCAACTTCAGGCTGGCTCAGCACCAACCACAACCACACCCTCATCAGGCCCACCACTCTCCACCCTCTCCCTTATGTTTCCCTCCAGCCACTCCCTCATTGTGGCACAAACAACCATCAAATCCCTTCAAGAAAATGGCTACACAAGCTCTGGCTTCATCATCTTCACTTACCTCCTCAGTGGAGTCTGCTAGGCAAATCCTTGGAGCCAGGCCACTTTTCACAACTTCAAGAAAGATCTCCTTTCTTGTCAAGGCTAGTTCCTCCCCTCCTGTTAAGGTAATATATATATAGATACATGTATATATATATATATATGTATGTGTGTATAACTGTATATTATATGTGAGTTTATTCTTGATGGCTTATTTTATGTGTTTATCAGCAAGGAGCAAACAGGCAACTGTGGTTTGCATCCAAACAATCTCTTTCTTATCTGGATGGAAGGTAATTTTTATGGCTAAAAAGTTTGATTTTTCTGTTTTATTTCTATAAAAGAAAGATATAGATTGACTTTTGAAGTCAAAACTATGTGCCTTTTAGTTCCACATGATATCTAGAATTTTGTAGTAATCAAAGATTGTTACGTTCTTGCTTGGTACGTAATGTGATCAATTATATGTTTTGAAGATCAATTTTTTCTTCCATTAAAAGGAAAATATAACACCAAAATAAACCTTTCTTTTCTTAGAAGAAAAAAAGAAAAAGAAGATCAAGATTTGAACTCCAAAGTAAATGTTTTTAGTTCATATGTACTCATATGTACTTGTTAGATTTATATGTTATATATTTACTTGTTAGATATATCTTTTCTCATAAACATTTACTTGTTAGATTTATCTTTTCTCTTAAAAGATTGACATAAAAATAACAAGTAGATTTTGATGATCAAGATTTGACCTCCAAAGTAAAGGTTTTTATTTTTTTTAATTTTTTTTCTAAAAAAAAAGCCCAAATTCTAAGTTTTCTACTTGGCTTTTCTCTACCTAAAACTTTGAACTTTACAGTCTACCAGGTGACTTTGGATTTGACCCACTTGGTCTTTCAGACCCAGAAGGAACTGGTGGATTCATTGAACCCAAATGGCTAGCTTACGGAGAGGTTATAAACGGTCGGTTCGCCATGTTGGGTGCAGCCGGAGCCATCGCACCCGAGGTTTTCGGCAAGCTCGGTCTAATCCCAGCCGAAACCGCCCTCCCATGGTTCAAAACCGGCGTCATCCCCCCGGCCGGCACGTACAACTACTGGGCTGACCCATTCACCCTATTTGTCCTAGAAATGGCACTTATGGGCTTTGCAGAACACAGAAGGCTGCAAGATTGGTACAACCCAGGGTCAATGGGAAAACAATACTTTTTGGGATTGGAAAAAGGGTTCTCCGGGTCCGGTGACCCGGCGTACCCCGGCGGGCCGTTCTTTAACCCGTTAGGGTTTGGAAAAGATGAGAAGTCAATGAAGGATTTGAAGCTAAAAGAGATCAAGAATGGGAGATTGGCTATGTTGGCCGTTTTGGGTTATTTCATTCAGGGTTTGGTGACTGGTGTTGGACCTTTCGAGAACCTTCTGGACCATTTGGCTGATCCGGTCAACAACAATGTGTTGACCAGCCTTAAGTTCCACTAGAGTGTTCTTATCTTCCTTCTTATATGTGCAGAAATTCTGGAAATATTATTGTTAGTTTGTGACAAAATTAATGATATGTTAAGGAAACCAAAACCCTTGTTGTAATATGTAGTTACTACATATGTTTGTTTATGTGTGCACTTGAGCCAAAAAGGTGTTAAACTACTAAACAAAGGAACTGGTCCTTAGAAAAAAAAGGCACATAAAAAGGGAACCATATAAACTTATTAAGAGAAAAAAATGTGATGTATTTTAAACCAATTGTTATAGGGGTTTTCAAAACCGGCTCCAATTTGGTCTTTAAACCGGTTTTAGGTGAGCTCGAACTCAGTCAGATGCATTGGTTTCTAGTCGGTTCTCCTTGCTACATGTACAAATGGAATCGAACCACTTTATACCGATGGAAGTATATTTTATTATCACGCAAATATTGTTACAGATAACGCAACAAATATTCAACATATCAATAAATACTTTTAAAGTTTTCTTATATATTAATCACGCATAATGTATATCGTTATCACGCAAATCTTATTATCACACAAATCACGCATGGTGTGTGGTTATCAAGTAAGTATGAGTAGATTTTAATAAATCCTGACAGATTCCAAATTTTTTTAAATTGTTCTTCCGTTTAGTTTTTTTATCTAGGTTTTTTTTTTATCACGCAAGTCTTATTAAAAATAACGCAAAAAGTAAATATAATTCATTTGATGATTTTTCATACGTTACCATTATTACGCATTATATATTTATTATCACGCAAGTATTGTTATGTATTGTTATCCTATCATGTTATCCTACAAATTGTATCGTGATATCATTATATCAATTACAGATCTTACCGTACGCTTCTTCCATTATCTTGATATAAGAATCCAACAATTATGTTCACAAATTCAAAACTAATTTCCTATTTAGACATGCTAATTCGAAACAATGATAATCTTCTTTTTTGAATATGATAATCGATCCCTGATTATTAGAGTGAGATCATGCAAGACTTACCATTTAAAACAAGTAAAATGATAAGAAAGCCCGTCCATATAAAAACTTAAAACTGTACATGCCCACCGCCCAAAGACCCCGCACAATTCACATTAAAATTATCCTTTGTACCAGATCACTCATCTTATTCTCTTCATGACCTTATCATTATTATCCAACCTAATTAGTTTAAAATAGCATAAATACGATTGAAGGTCAAATAAAGATCCAAATCAGGCATATATATTTTTTGTTTTTAATTATGCAAATCAAATTCTAGATCATATTTTCAAACTATATCTTTTTTTTGAACGGCCAACGAATGCCCCGGAAAA
>JBCNJP010005726.1:0-16375 GCA_039602395.1 Deinandra increscens subsp. villosa
CTAATCGTTGTATATTTTTGAGATCTATCTCAGTTTCTGTTGTTTGTCCTATGTTGTTGTATCATTGGGAGTCGGGTTAAAGGTATTAAAGATGTGGTGGGTTAGCTGCGGTACACCCTATATATAAGCATCGGTAATTCCTTTAGGGTGCATTGGGAGTCGGGCCGAGAATTGTGTGTGTGTGTGTGGGTTATGTCTCTGTTCATCGGTTATATCACAATCTATTCTCCTCAGTCATCATTCTAAACCTAACCCTTGCGGTCGGGTGGAGATTTTGGTGCCGATATAATTGATTCAGTAATCGAGAATATATTTCTATCCTCGGTGAAATCTCTTATGTCGACTCTGCGATTGGTTTCATATTTCAAATGTGTTAAATTTGGTAAACTCTTTTAATTTACTCAAAAATTTTGAGTCTTTTCTAATTTCGGGACGAAATTCCCTAAAGTAGGGGAGACTGTAACATTTGCAAATTATCCGATTGAGAAATCCGACCCGTTTTGAGAATTACACGATTTACCGATTTGTAAATTATTGAGAACCGGGAGAATTTTCGAGTGTTTACACCCAAACTAATGGATCTAAATGGATTTATAATCGATTTTTGAAACTAAATACTTAATTTCAATCAGTTGGGATAAAATTTGATGTCTTGGATTGAAAATAAAGCAATTTCTGATTTCTATGCGATTTCGGTACGCAATCTCGTCGTTTACCGGGAATCTCGTAGTTGGTCAACATATATCAAATTCAACATTTTTATGATTCTAATAATCAATTATCATGTCATGAGTCATCACACACTTGATTGAGTCGCGAATCGTTGGTGAATTGCCCAAAATCGATACGTATGTCAAAACCGACCAAAAACGTGTTATGTTTGATTGATTATTGATCGTAATTCAATATATGACATGTTTATATTCAATTTTATTGGCTTGAATGTGGTTTTTGATGATGGGAAATGAAAAATGTGAGAAAAACAAAAAAAACGGGACTCAAAAACGACGAAAAACGAAGAAACTAGAGCGAAAACGGTGAAGCAGCAAAATTCTGGTCGGGAGACTTGTAGGCGTATCGCCTGGAACTCCCAGAGGCTGTAGGCGATACGCCTGGAAGTGAAAAATCAGCAGAACCCTAATTTTCGGGTATTTAAGCTTCTTAAGTCATTGCAGCCCCCATTTTTCACCCCCAAACCTCTCTAAAAACCCTAAAACGGCCATGGACCTTAGAGATCATCTTCCTTGAAGACTTGGGGCTCAAGTTTGATGCTTTATTGATTGGATTAAGTTGGTTTTACTCCCTTTCGGTATGTAAACTCAAATCTAGGTGTTCAGCTCCTTAAACTCTCATTCCTTCTCCATCAAGATCTGAACTTTATGCTTGATTATGCTTAGATCTATGTTGCTTTTGATAGATCCATAGATTTTATGTTCAAAGATTGCATCTTTATGTCAATTTAGGTTTAGATCTATGATGTGTTTGATGATCCATGCTAGATCCATGTATAGATTTGTATAAAGCTTGAGATTTTATGATGCATTAGAACTAAATCTTCATGTTGCATATTGGTTATGACTAGATCTATGAAATAAATGCTAAAGGTTGCATCTTTATGATGAGATTAGGTTAGATCTATGAATTTACAAGATGATATAACATAGATCTAGGGTTTATTCATGCAAGATTGGATTTTTATGTCATAAATTGCCTAGATCTACAATATGCATGCTACTTAGGGTTTGATCCATGAGATTTGATATCAAGATTATGTTTTATGATTGGGAATGATTAGATCTATCAATTTGTATGTCATCTAGGGCTAAATCTATGTGTTTAGACATTATGGTTGGACTTGTATGCTCTAAACGACTAGATCTATATCGTGCTCTATATTTAATGTTAGACCTATGTTGTTTATAATCAAAATCAGCCCCCTCATGTCATGAAACGTTTAGATACATGTCTCATATGATTAGAGATGTTTAGGATTATGCCATATATGCTTAAAAATAACTAGACCCATGTCATGTACTAGTTTGATAATGTCAAATGATTAGATTTGCATGATAAGATTATTTGTTATGCTCATGACCATGTTTGACCACGATGACCTCTGTCTGATCATGTTGACTTATGTTTGACCATGTTGACCCCTGTTTGACCATGTTGACTTACTGTTTGACCATGTTGACTATGTTTACCATGTTTGACTTTCATGTAATTAGTCAAATTAGGACCTTTAACCTTACCTTTAGTTTAGGATTGGACCCATAACGTACGTATCACCTTACCAAATCACCAACGAGTCGTCGAGTCGGTCGTGTCGTGAAGTTTAATCTATTTAACTATTTAAATTAGTTATTGATTTATTCTTCCTTTATCTCGCTAGTCGTCAAGATTATCATTGGGTCTATCTTTCCTCATTTCATGGTGTTTTTTTTCTCTCAAATTGTGTCTCCGCATCAGGTGAGTATTCATAGCCCCTCTTTCATTTCAATGTTTTGGGGTGCAACATGTATCAGTATTCAAAAACCCTATACTCGATATTCTTTACTGCAAAAACTACTATGCGAATTCTATGTTGTTCCATGTGTGATATTCTGGTATGTGATACTTGTGTGCTGATTCTATGTTGTGTTGATAGTTCGACTAGTCACTAATCACTAATCGCTCATCACTCGTGTGACCATTAACCATCGAAAGCCGTGGCTACGATGATAGATCTATTGGCTTGACAAGCCCACTTGGCCTGCCTTGGCTTGGGCGCCGGGTGATTGCAACCCTTGAGTGTCTAGGGTTGGCTGCATACAGCTGGTCACTCTATCTGATTCACTGGTTTATCATGATTCGATATTATCACTTAACTCATTGATTCGCAATGCTTTAATCTATGTAGTACACTAAACCTATGTTTACTCACCAACTATTCGTAGTTGACCTTTATTTTATACATGTTGCAGGACTTGCTGTTAGATGATGACTTCTTGCTGTTGACACTATAGGATCGCATGTGGACCTAGTGTGACCTAATTAATTAAGTTTATTTGATTCATCGTTGTTTATTTTCATCATGTATTGTATTGATTACTTATGTTTAATGAAATGGGTTGATTAAGAATATCGCAACATTTAAATAGTGTTGTGTGCATCTGGACAATCATCGCGCCCCGACATCTTCCGTCGTCGGTTGGGGTGTGACAGATTGGTATCAGAGCCACGGCTGTAGGGATCTAGGTTATTAGAACTGGCTTGACCTAGACTTATGCCTTAGGTGTCCTGCATGAGTGCCTCATGCATAGCATGCCTATATGATTTATATGTCCTATAATTGCTTCTTAATCATGCCTGTTTAATTTTTCCCTTATCGCTTAGCACGCACTCATACACAATTCACTTAAGGCTTCCTAGCCTCCTTCCTTAGAAATGGTGCCTTACGTACCATGTAGGATGTTAATTTTCGATTTTATGATCTCGTCGGACACGGGGCCTTAGTGATTGACATGTAGTAACTGTAAGGGTGGAAGCACCGGTAGTTGGGGTCTCTAACTGGAAAAGCGTTGCGTACAAATTTGAATTGACGGATCCGGACGCTTACCTGGGACGCCCTGATGAGAGTGTCGAAACCTATTAGGCCAAAGCATGTCGAACGCTAGGATCTTACTCTGATTTGTCGCGGTTGTAGTTTCCCACTCGGGAAATGAAGGCCATTCCGTATGTTTTTCAAAATATCATTCGATTTCGTGTTTTACGCGGGTATGTAAAATTTTCAATAACCTATGATAATCTGAGTTACACTATCTCACTATCACACACTTAACCTTTTATGACCTAAATGGATTTCGATCTAATTACTCGTTTTATATATTGATGGTTTTATGGTTTTCTCTTATGATTCTCGGTATTCTATGATTTATCTATTCAGCTGTCTCATGATTTTAAATCGGTCACTCACCCTGATGTACCCATTGCCTCATGATTGATTCTTACTCTTTTCTTTGCTTGAATCGTTGTATTATTCTCCGCAACCGTCTAGTGGCTCGAGTGGTTGTACGTCATGTGACGGTTGTTCTCCCTGATTTAATCTAACAAAGCTCTCCACGTCAATGCTATTACCTCAGAACTCGCATGTCCTTCCAAACGCCATAAGGCGTGCAATTCTTCTAAGTACAAGGACTCTGGAAACCCTACTGATCCAACGCAAGGAAACTCAGGTGTTGGGTCTTCATCTACCAGAGTCAGCAAAGAAGAAGTGGAAGGCTAACCTATACCAGGGCAACAACTAATGTTGCTCCATTTGATGTTGCTATTCCCCCACACCTCTCGTTGTTCAAAGTATCCCCTTTGCGCCGAAAGCTAAGAAGCCCTACTTGGGACTAAACCCTTTATGCAATCGGTGCAACCATCATTACCCTACCCACCTTCCATGTTGGCAATGCACAAAATTGTGACCTTCTCGGTCATCATAAGGGCATCTGCCACTGATCCATCTATCTCAGGAGCACTAGTCACCAGCCAACACAAGATCAGTCTCAAATGTTTCAACCTATGGTGCCCTTGCCTACTCAAGCCTTTGTTGTTATTGCTTTGGTGCCCCTGATCGTACTCCTCTGGCGCATCCACTGTTAGCTACCTTAAACGTTGCCATCAACGACAATGCTATCCGTGGACCTCATGCTGGATCTTCCCGCTCGGATGTTGTTTGATGAGTCTTATGTTGTTGCCTTGTAATCATTTGAAGTCGTTGACTACCTATGTAGTGACTTCCTTTATTCTGGTATTGTTTGAAACTTTATTATTCTATTCCCTTACGCATTTATGTACTTGATTATGTGTTGTCTCGTTTGAGTTTCAGAATCTTCTATCCCTTATATGATCATTATCGTTATGTGTAAGTTGAGTAAATTCTTGTTGATGGGTTCGCGAGTTTACAGGTTGCGTGGTTACGGGATTACACGTATACATGCAGACAAGCGGGCACATAAACGGGTTGTGAACCTACGCGCACATGAATCTCCTGTGTCGTTAAAAGTTTCAAATTAACCATTTTGAAATACATTCGTTTGATATATCTCGTGTATCTTAGGTATGTGTGTTGGGGAGTCTACCCGTTTGGAAATTTATGAGTTTACAAGTCCACATGTTTACGGGATTGCATGTGTATGAGTTTATGATTTTACGACCTTTCGAGTAGACAACCTTATACACGTATCGTTATCCAACCTATTCGTTCAAAGTCTGGTCTTAATGACCATTGAGTTATGTCTGCCTTGCGACCTAACTCAATCATAAATTTCAAAAATCCAAAAAAATAAAAAAATAAATAAAAAAAAATTCAAAAATTGAAAAAAATGTTCTTGATTTATGCTGCAATTAAATGGAAAATGTTAGTACAACTGGGGGTCAATTGTCTAATGAAAGTGCTTGAATGTTAAATCTTGATTAGAATTGGTGTTGCTATAGCTAGTTTCGATGTATTGGTAGGCCCAGCTGACTAACTAGGCTTAAAAATCCTTGTGCATCATAGATAATAATAAATCAATAAAATGTGCTTAATTGATATGTAGATCATGAAACTTTAGTGGGTTCCCGCCTTAGGTTGATTGAGGATCCGAAACTGTTATAAAAAAAATAAATTGCATCTTTAATATTTTCATATGTGTATATCTTTTTAGTAATTTTGGCACACTTTTATCTTTTTACGAAAGTGAATTCGGTAAGTAGTGGCGCCTCCGCAAAATCCATTCCATTTGAGCTTGAGCTAGAAAAAAAGAAATAGAGTAAAATACCGAAGGCCTATGTGTTTCCCTTCGGGATAGCGACTTGGAGGATACGCCTCTAGGTTAGGTATGGGCTAAATACCCTATGTGCTACCCATCGGGCTCGCTACTCAGTGGATGCTCCTCTAGGTGAAGTCCAATTCTATTTTCAAAAAAAAAGAAAAAAAAATGAAAGAAAATGAAAAAAAGAGACAGAAAATATAGCTCAATTAAAAATATTCATCCACTCATTCATGAAATTCCACTATTAAAAAGATATATATGTACATAAATATTAAGATGCCTAAAAAAATAAAAATGGGATTAGGATGAATTGAAAGGCTTGAGTGTGGGACCCATTAGTCGATTGATATGCTAAATAAAATTTAATTTGATGCATTTGGGGCTGAACGGTCGGTGGTTGGGTTTAGTCGGATCAGAAATACCGGTAATCGAGCTAGGCTAATGCTAAAGTAAATTGAAATGCTGAATATCTGAATAATCTGATAAGTTAGAAGTTGAGTCCTGGTTATGATTCCATTGCAGTATTTTTCGAGGACGAAAAAAAGTGTAAGTGTGGGGATGTTTGATGTGTGCTAAACACATCCAGTTTTCCCTTGTATATTGTATAGTATTTGAGTCGGTTTTGCGTCATTTAATTTGGTTTTATATAACTTTTATAGTATTTGTGTCTTAATGTGGTGTTGAGTCATTTTTATATATTTTGGTGTGAGTTTGAGTCATTTATTTCTAAGTGTGTTTATTAGGATAAATGTGATTTACTTGTGTTTAAAATGGTTCATTTAAATTTGATTGTAGGTTGACATAAGAGTTCAGGGGATGGTATGACATTTCATAAAAGCTTAAGGGTGAAAGAAGTAATTAATAAAGTTTAGGGACCGGCTTTGCATTAACGGAAGTTTAGAGGGGCTCAATTGGAAAATGTGGTAAAACTCAATAGAATTAAATCGGTTTATTTGGAGTTCTAAAATCTCACGTAAGAATCAGAAGAGGAAAAATGGCGTGGACTTGAGATGGGCTGCAAATTCGACAGGTTGATCTAGCAAAGCATAAATCCAAATTGAATACAAGTGGGCTCATGTGCTTGGGAGTAATCGGAGGTCAACAACAAGAATAAAAATAAGCAGACTATTTAATGGGAAGATACGCAAAGAAAAAAGGGGGTGAGACGGCAGAGTGGCAGAACAATTCGCGGAAGCAAGGAACAATCGTTCGAACAGAAGAAAAAGAATCGAGAAATAAAAGCAAGCAGGCTAGCAGGTACATACGTCAAAAAGTCAAGTTAATTATTTAGCAAGCTAGCAAGCAGGCTGGTAGCTGGACTATTTTCTTTTCTTTTACGATGAACGGTAACTTCGGTTTTGGTTGTTTTCTACTTAGCATTATGAACTAAACTTGCTTGTGCCACCTAGACCGTTATGATGACTTTTTAGTGTTAATTGTTTTATTCGGTTTTATGATAATTTTCTTGATGGATTGATAACTCTTTAAACCCCTCTAATTTTCTGCCATTGATGTATGTGTGTGCTTGAATTAGATTTAGAATTATCAATTAATCCTTGCTTTGCTTGCGGATGTCTTCCGGTTTGGGTGAAGTAGTTAAATTGTGTGACTGTGTGTTTGCAATTTGATGTGGTTTACTATATAGTGATCATAGGATTAGTTGATAGTTATTTATTTAATTCTTGTGTGCTGCTTATCTAGAGACTCAAAAGGTAATGGATTGTCGGGTAATCGGGTTAGCTAATAGGTCTTAGGAATAATTGTCCCAAAAGGAAATTGCCTAGGTTTTATGGTTAGCTTGTTATTCCGTGTCAATTGTAGGAATTAGAGGTAGCTCCGGCTATTTTAAGGTGCCTTAGATTGTTTCGAGGGTGTTCTTAGGTAGTTGAAGTGGGAAGGACTTAAAAGGTGAACCACTTGTCCGAGCGTTAGAGTAATCAATTAGGAAGAACTCAAAAGGTGAACTAATCAAACCGGTAAGCGTATTCCAATCTTCAGGTATTCTATCAGTAACATCCGGAGAGTGATTCGGGGGCTCGTAGAGTTTCTCTAGAGGTTGTGTCTTAAGATCCCGGTTCCATCAGGACTGTCATAGCCGAGTGAGGTCATTAATATTAATTAGGATTCTAGGTCTAGGTGGTAAATCTCTCATCTCTGATTTCGTCTTAAGGCTTTCTCGTGTCGGTTGTTAGTTAGTTAGTTAAGTTAGTTAATTTAATTATATATTCATTTTAAATCAAATTACTCAAATTTCCGTTCATAGAGTCCTAGGTTAGAGTCTAGCTATCTAGTGTCCTTAGGGTTCGATATCCGGTCTTCTGTAGCTATACTGCCACCGATAGGTACACTTGCCTGTAGGTTCGGTTTAGTTTTAAGAGTTTCGGTAAAATTAGGTGTGTCTAGGTCTAGGAATAGGTCTAGGTTTAATAGTTATTTTTAGGTATAGTTCCGAACACATCAAGTTTTTGGCGCCGTTGCCGGGGACACTTGGCAATAGCAAGATTAACTTAGGTCGTTGCTAGGAAATTTTGAGTCTTTTAGGTTTTTTCGTGTCTAGAGTCTTAGGATTTTTGTCTTAGTGTCTTTTGGTTAGTTGTATAGTTTTAGTTTTTCTTTTGTACATATTTCCTTTTAGTTTGTTCCGGTCAAAATCGCCATGTCTGTTGTTAAGAAAACAGTCGCTGAGCTATCGAGACCCTCCACATATCCTAGATCGCCCATCATTCCACCACCAATCAATGTCTCATTCACTATACCACCTATGATCCTTCCATATATCATGACCTCTGTTCAGTTTCATGGGAGGCAGGACGAGAACCCGTATGCTCACCTGAATCGGTTTCGACGAATATGCAGTACATTCAAGCTAAACGGAGTTTCTAATGATGCAATTTATTTGCGTCTATTTCCTTTTTCCCTGTGTGACAATGCTGAGAGATGGTTGGATTGTCTGCCCGTAGGATCCATTACCACCTGGGATGACTTAGTCAAGAAATTCTTGAATATATTTTTTCCGCTATCAAAGATTGCCTATCTGAGAAAGAAAATCTATTCATTTTTCCAGGAAGATGGGGAGACATTCCATGAGATGTGGGACAGGTTTAATGAGTTGTTAGCTGAGTGTCCTCCTCATGGATTCGATCTAATGACACAAGTTGAGATATTTTACGAAGGACTGACGTTCGAGACAAAACGATTGGTCAACCTTACAGCAGGAGGATATATGTACAAAAATAAAACTGCAGAGGAGTGCATGGAGATGTTTGAGCGTCTGGCGTTGAGCAGTTCTGAGTGCCTTGCTTCGAGAGATTATGTACATCCTTATACGAGAATGTCATCTGGAGCTATGATCGCGGAAACCCTACAACAGGAGACGATAACGGACGTTGTAGTCCCACCTCCTGTCACACAGAGTTATTTTTATGATGGTTTGCCTGAAACAACACCTTATTACAAGCCATTCGTATGGAAACAGTGGGACGATGATGACGTTTATGACTTGAATCGATGCATGAATGAGGATATGGTAGACGCCACTGAGCCTGTTGTTGCTGACGAGGAAAATGATGCGAGTGAGATGCGAGTTGATGAGGCGCTACAAGACATAAACTCACATGATTTATTTGAAGCGCAAATGTTAAAGTTATTTGGTGAGGAGTGGACGGCGATGTCACCGGTAATGATAGATGAGGATCGGTTTGACCCCGAGGGTGATTTGCAGCAGCTAGAAGAGATGTTGTACGGGGAGCCGACCATTGAGGTTGAAAACATCCCGCTCGAGAAAGAAGTATGTGAGGAGAGCGAGGTTCATACACCAAAGCACGAACCGTACTCAATCTCCATTCGGGACGTGCTAAGGTGTGAGGAACCGATAGTGAAGGAAGGTGATGAGGTTCTAGATGACGTCCCACTTGGTAAGTTAGCAAGTGATGATGACCCTGTGTTTAGTCCAAGTGTGGGGACGTTAGAGGATGTAGATTGTAAGAAGGACCCGAGGTTGAGCTTTATTGTAATTATTAAGTTAATTCCGGGTAGATTTAAGCATTGGTGGGTCGACTGGTTTTTAGGTATGATTTTTAAAGATTGGTTGGTTAATGCCTTTAGATTTCTAAGCGTTTTGATGATTATGGCTCTGGTTAGTAAGAACATTAAGGAGAAGCCACCTGATTGTGTTGGTTGAAACTCGGGGAAGCCCGAGTTGTAAATTTATGTAACTTATTTATTTGATTGTGCTTTATTTTGCATTTCGGTTTTGCTCGTTTTGTGGTTGTGTTTTTCAGTGTTTGCAGGAAATTGGGGGAATTCAAGATGATGAAATTATGTTGGAAGAGTCCAAGTTCCAAGTGAACACGTTTCAACTTGCTTTATTTATTTTTTTTATTCTTATTTATTTTTATTTTTCGTGATTAATCGTGGTTTTGTCGAGTCTTTGTGTTTTGTTTTGTTGCAGGTTCGATGAAATTCGCATTGGAATGCTCATGGATTACAATGGAGAACCTGCGGACCAAGCTTGCATGTCATTCATCCAAATTACAAATCAGGGGAGTTTGTTCCATTCGTTTGTCTGCTGTTATTATTATTTTTCGTTTGCATTTTTATTTATTATTTTTTATCGTTCGTGTGCTTTTATTTTTAGTTTTTTTTTATTATTTTATTCTCATCACACATTGGGGACAATGTGTCGTTTAAGTGTGGGGATGGGAGACTTGCGTCTTGAGTCAGTTATTTATTTTTAGTGTGTTTAATTGAGTTAAAAAAAAAAATTGAAAAATGTCCAAGATTCTGGCTGCAATTAAATGGAAAATGATAGGTAAAACTGGGAATTGGTTTTCTAATGTTGTGCTTAATTGTTAAGATGAATAATTTGGTAATGTGGTAAAGTATGGTGAGAATGGAAAACATTACTAGTCTATGATGTGTCGGTAGGCCCAGCTGGTCTAGGAGTAGCTTAAATAGCATGTGTGTTTATTGTTGTATAAATATGTTAATCAGTCTGCTAGTGGGTTCCCATTTTAGGAGTGATAGGGATACTGAATCTGATGATTAGGAAGGAAGAGACCGCTTTAGGCTAGATACTCTTATGTCCTTAGAATTTTTAATTGAGCATAGTAGTTAATAATTTGGCTAATGAATTAGAGTGAAGGGGCAGAATACTCATGTACAAACTAAGGATAGTATCCCGTGGTAAGTACCTCTGATGATGTTCCGGATCTCGCGGGCAAAATACTCACGTATGATTTCGGGGGTAAGACCTTGTGAAAAAGTACCTCTGATGATGTCCGTTGGTAATTTTAGGTAAAAGTGACCAATTAGAGTTAAAAAAAAAAAAAGAAAGAAAAAAAATAGAAAAAGAAAAAAGATGGAAAAAATATGGTAGATTAGAGAATAAATGCTCAAAAATTCGCATTCCATCAATTCATTATTCTTTGGACATCCTAGTATCTGGTTTAAGGAGGGTGAGAAAAATATAAAACATTAATCTTTATACTCTTTACTTTGACTGAATATGATTCGGTAGTAGGTTGAACTTGAGCTTTCTTTAGTGGGACCCATAGGTAGACTGAACTTATATCTGGTAATTCATAAACACATGAGGGCGAAAGAAAAGGTTGGTGGTTAGGTTTAATCGGATCGAAATATTGGCAATTATAGTTGGTGTGTTATTACGTTATGGATTGTGGAAGAGTGTGGTGGATTAATAAATATAAATGTTGAATACTTAGAAGTCAATTTCCTGGCTATGATTCCATTTGCAGTATTTTTCGAGGACGAAAAAAGAGTAAGTGTGGGGATGTTTGATGTGTTGCAAACACATCCGGTTTTCCCTTGTATTTTGTATAGTATTTGAGTCGGTTTTGCGTCATTTAATTTGGTTTTATATAACTTTTATAGTATTTGTGTCTTAATGTGGTGTTGAGTCATTTTTATATATTTTGGTGTGAGTTTGAGTCATTTATTTCTAAGTGTGTTTATTAGGATAAATGTGATTTACTTGTGTTTAAAATGGTTCATTTAAATTTGATTGTAGGTTGACATAAGAGTTCAGGGGATGGTATGACATTTCATAAAAGCTTAAGGGTGAAAGAAGTAATTAATAAAGTTTAGGGACCGGCTTTGCATTAACGGAAGTTTAGAGGGGCTCAATTGGAAAATGTGGTAAAACTCAATAGAATTAAATCGGTTTATTTGGAGTTCTAAAATCTCACGTAAGAATCAGAAGAGGAAAAATGGCGTGGACTTGAGATGGGCTGCAAATTCGACAGGTTGATCTAGCAAAGCATAAATCCAAATTGAATACAAGTGGGCTCATGTGCTTGGGAGTAATCGGAGGTCAACAACAAGAATAAAAATAAGCAGACTATTTAATGGGAAGATACGCAAAGAAAAAAAGGGGGTGAGACGGCAGAGTGGCAGAACAATTCGCGGAAGCAAGGAACAATCGTTCGAACAGAAGAAAAAGAATCGAGAAATAAAAGCAAGCAGGCTAGCAGGTACATACGTCAAAAAGTCAAGTTAATTATTTAGCAAGCTAGCAAGCAGGCTGGTAGCTGGACTATTTTCTTTTCTTTTACGATGAACGGTAACTTCGGTTTTGGTTGTTTTCTACTTAGCATTATGAACTAAACTTGCTTGTGCCACCTAGACCGTTATGATGACTTTTTAGTGTTAATTGTTTTATTCGGTTTTATGATAATTTTCTTGATGGATTGATAACTCTTTAAACCCCTCTAATTTTCTGCCATTGATGTATGTGTGTGCTTGAATTAGATTTAGAATTATCAATTAATCCTTGCTTTGCTTGCGGATGTCTTCCGGTTTGGGTGAAGTAGTTAAATTGTGTGACTGTGTGTTTGCAATTTGATGTGGTTTACTATATAGTGATCATAGGATTAGTTGATAGTTATTTATTTAATTCTTGTGTGCTGCTTATCTAGAGACTCAAAAGGTAATGGATTGTCGGGTAATCGGGTTAGCTAATAGGTCTTAGGAATAATTGTCCCAAAAGGAAATTGCCTAGGTTTTATGGTTAGCTTGTTATTCCGTGTCAATTGTAGGAATTAGAGGTAGCTCCGGCTATTTTAAGGTGCCTTAGATTGTTTCGAGGGTGTTCTTAGGTAGTTGAAGTGGGAAGGACTTAAAAGGTGAACCACTTGTCCGAGCGTTAGAGTAATCAATTAGGAAGAACTCAAAAGGTGAACTAATCAAACCGGTAAGCGTATTCCAATCTTCAGGTATTCTATCAGTAACATCCGGAGAGTGATTCGGGGGCTCGTAGAGTTTCTCTAGAGGTTGTGTCTTAAGATCCCGGTTCCATCAGGACTGTCATAGCCGAGTGAGGTCATTAATATTAATTAGGATTCTAGGTCTAGGTGGTAAATCTCTCATCTCTGATTTCGTCTTAAGGCTTTCTCGTGTCGGTTGTTAGTTAGTTAGTTAAGTTAGTTAATTTAATTATATATTCATTTTAAATCAAATTACTCAAATTTCCGTTCATAGAGTCCTAGGTTAGAGTCTAGCTATCTAGTGTCCTTAGGGTTCGATATCCGGTCTTCTGTAGCTATACTGCCACCGATAGGTACACTTGCCTGTAGGTTCGGTTTAGTTTTAAGAGTTTCGGTAAAATTAGGTGTGTCTAGGTCTAGGAATAGGTCTAGGTTTAATAGTTATTTTTAGGTATAGTTCCGAACACATCACCCTTGATAAATCTTCGATAATATCCGGCAAGTCCCAAAAATTGTCGGATTTCGGTCGGCGCTCTAGGTGTAGACCAATTCTTGATAGCTTCTACTTTAGACGGGTCGACATGGATTCCTTCCTCATTAACGATGTGTCCAAGAAACTGGACTTCGCGTATCCAAAAATCGCACTTCGAAAACTTGGCGTAGAGTTGTTCCTTACGAAGTAATTCCAAGATAAGGCGCAGATGATTCTCGTGTTCTTCCTTCGTTTTGGAGTATATCAAAATGTCGTCGATGAAAACTATTACAAACTTATCGAGGTACGGTTTGCACACTCGATTCATCAAATCCATGAATACGGCAGGCGCATTGGTTAGCCCAAACGGCATAACCAGGAACTCGTAATGACCATACCGAGTTCTGAATGCGGTCTTAGAAATATCCTCGTCTCGAACACGAAGTTGATGGTATCCTGACCGTAGATCAATCTTTGAGAAGTAACTTGAACCTTGAAGCTGGTCGAAGAGATCGTCGATTCTAGGTAGTGGGTACCGATTCTTGATCGTGACTTTGTTAAGCTCTCGGTAGTCGATGCACATCCGGAACGTTCCATCTTTCTTCTTTACAAATAACACCGGAGCTCCCCACGGAGACGAACTTGGACGGATAAATCCCTTGTCGAGTAGCTCTTGAAGTTGTGCAGATAGTTCATTGAGTTCACTTACAGCCAAACGATACGGAGCGCGCGCAATCGGAGCGGCTCCAGGAGTTAGATCGATTCCAAACTCAACTTGTCGGAATGGAGGTAAACCAGGCAGATCTTCAGGAAATACATCTTGGAAGTCGCGGACTATCGGGTAGTCGTTGATTCTGCGCTCGGGAAGTGTCGAGTCAGTGACGTTTGCAAGAATCGCGAAGTGACCTTTACGAAGGCACTTTTGAGCTTTGAGATATGAGATAATTCCGGTCACTGTTCCACCCTTTTCACCTTGGACTGTTAACACCTCACCGCCTTCGAGTGGAATACGGACCACTTTTTCTTGACACAGGATTTCGGCTCGATTTTCAGATAACCAGTCCATTCCTACTATCACGTCAAAACTACCAATCGGGAAGGGCATAAGATCGATTCCTAACGTATGGCCAGCTAGTTCTAACTTACAGTCCTTCACTATTTGAGTTGTATCATGAAGTTTACCATTCGCTAATTCTACCACATACTTAGCATCTAGGTCAATTGGTTTAGCCTTAATTAGTCTAGCAAACTTATTGGAAATAAAACTTCTTTCAGCACCAGAATCAAATAAAACAGTAGCGAAGAAACCATTCAATATAAATTTACCGTTGATCACGTTGGCATCGTTGCGAGCTTCACCTTGACCCATCACAAAAGCACGACCTCTACCATTCCCGCCATTACCGTTTCCACCATTTCCGTTCCCATCATTGTTTCCCTGGTTCCCATTGTTTCCATTTCCCTGTCTGCGCAATCGCGGACAATCTTTCTTCATGTGGCCCTGCGCACCACATTCAAAACAACCACGAGCCCCACCATTGTTGTTGTTGTTCAGATTGTTTCCTGGCCCGTTACGGTTGTTCACATTTCCCCTGTTGTTTCCCCCTTGATTCTGACCAGTGTTGTTCAGCCTCTGCAAATTGGTCCAGCAGTTGTTGGCTTCATGACCCAACTTTCCACATCTCCCACACTCTAAGCCCTTGCTACACATACCCCTGTGGTGCTTCTCACACTTGTTGCAAAACGGAGCCTTGCCTTTGTAGTTCCCATTACCGCCTTGACGGTTGTTGCTCCCACTGTTGCTGCCATAATTGAAAGTGGACCTTGTGTTGTCGGGTCGCTTGTTTTGATACTGGGAGTTCGAGGATCTCCCGGATTGGTTCACAGACATTGCTGGAGCTTCTTCTTCAGCCTTTCTTTTGCCACTTAAGGCGGTCTTTTCAGAGTTTCTGGCAGGTAGTGTACCCCTTTCAACCTCTTGATCAGTTAACTTGTGAGCCAGACGGATGGCTTGCTGTACGGTTACCGGGTTGCTAGCAGTTACCAGACTCTTGATTTGGGGTACGAGACCCTCCAGATAACGCTCAATGCGCTTGAACTCAGCGTCGACCATAGACGGACACAGTGCTGTGTACTCGTGGTATCGTGCAGTGTACGCTTCGACTTCAGACCCAATCATTTTGGAGTTCAGAAATTCTCCTTCGAGCTTCTTGACTTGATCGCGTGGACAGTATTCCTCCATAATCAGTTCTTTGAACGCTCCCCATTCCATGTTGTTAGCCGCATCATTCCCAATCATTTGAATCTCAGCGTTCCACCAAGACAGAGCTGCACCTTCGAATGTACCAGTAGCAAACTTCACTTTGTTTTCAGCCGGGCAGTTACACATGGAGAAGACTTTTTCTGACTTCTCAATCCATCTGAGGAGACCTACCGCTCCTTCTTCGCCGGAGAATGTCATTGGCTTGCAGTCCATGAAAGTTTTGAAGGTACAGTGATGGACGTTTCCTGATGCAATTAATAGTTCGGGTTTCAAATTTTAAACAGGTCAAAATATATATCGCCTTGTGCCTTAACCGGCGTAATAATTACCATGGGCGGCAATTGTAGCTTGCACGGCTGCCACGGCGGCTTGCACATGCTCGTTGATCATCGCTTGCAGTTGTGCAGGCGTCAGATTAATGTTGTTCCTTCCCGCTCTTCCAGACATTTTCTGGATAGTGAAAGTAGACAGTGTTCAGTCACAGTTATATTCTATACATATCCCATAATATGTATATTAGCAATTTCCCGTTATCCCTCTATTAGTCCAGAAAAATTTTGTGCATAATCGAGGCGTCGTCGAAGAACGTCGGAATTCGTAAGTACTATCGTCGAAAGTCGGCTTTCCCATAAAA
>JBCNJP010005727.1:0-10000 GCA_039602395.1 Deinandra increscens subsp. villosa
TCTGGTTTGTTTTTCACTCTGTCTCATTTTTTAGGGGGAGTTTGTTTTTGAAAAATATAAAAATAGTGTGTTGTTTTTCAAATGTTAAAAATGAAAATCTAAAAAATAGAGTTTGTCATTTTTAGGGGGAGAAATTTGAAACTACAAAAACATTGAAAAATGCAAAAATTCAAAAACATTGAAAAAATGAGAATTTGTATCCGACATGATTGGGAAATGATGGTATATTGGCTGACAATGTCTGACTAATGGATAAAGTAAATGAAAAAGTCATAAGATCATTGTTCGATGTGCTAGGTAGGCTCGCCAAATCAGAAAGTATACGAATGTGATACACACGAAAAATCTGATGCTTGACCTAGTGGACAACATCTTGATGCATATCTCATGATATATCAAGAAATGGTATGTGAAAAGGAAAATGAGAAGTCACTTTGTATACATGTGTTCATTTCAAAGATTTAAACGTGTTTGATTTTCTTTATTTTCTCATACGATCGGACTTTCTTTGCGCATCGAAAGATCGACCTGATTGTTATTCGTTTGAGGTTCTGCTTTATTTTCTTGGTGTTTCATGTAACTCATCGGACTTTCTCTGCGTGTACGGGAGTACCGAACTGATTGATGTTGGGTTATACAATTTCAACTTGTTTTATTTTTCTTATTTTGTTAAACCCGAGGTCTTATCTGCGTATCGAAAAATCGACCTTAAGGTAGACGATTTAAGGTTCTTATTTCTTTTTGCATGAACACAGTTGACATCATCAAAATTCAATCACTATGTGTTAAATCACAAGTGAAATCACAAAAGTATGATAAGCAAAACATATATGAGTATGTCTGATAGTTTGGGGGTACACTGGTCAATGCAAATCTAATCAATATCTTAACATATCCAAATGTTATGAGTATGATTCTGCCTGAGTTTAAAGTTGGACAAATTATATCTGTAATCGACATGGCTTGTGTGCTACAATAATCGAAATTGAAGTATAGTTTAGCATGTTATTTATGTCCAATATGATCCCAAGTTGTGATCTTTCTCGCAAAAGACAAAAATAGTGTCTGATTGTGTATTGTATTTTCTTTTCTTATCGGAAAATACCAAAACGATTTTAGATGTGTTATGATATAAAGTTTTAAAAAAAACCAAAAATATTTTATTTTTTATTTGTTTTAGATTGACCAACACGTAATACGAAATCAATTTCAAAATCAATATATCTTGGAGTCTCGAAGAGACGTTTTGCGCCAAGATTATTTATGTTGGCAGGTTTCTATGTGGAAAGAGATCATCACAACTTCAAGTCTTCTGAAGCTGTTGATAAAGTGTTTACATGCGCTGCAATGTCAAGTTTTCGAGATCAGATTCATCGTCAAGTTGAGGAAGAGTTTGATTAAAGATTGTGACACCCACACCCAGACTTGGCTCCAGGAGGGGTCACGTGTAGGATTTACACAAGAACACATGGTATAACAGAGATACTAACGCAGGCATTTGTTCCCGTTGTGTGTGTAGGCGTATACGGTCCATTGAGAACTGCCCTCCATAGTCTCAGATCCACACTCTTCAAATGATTTTCGAATCTGTACTTCCACTCTAAGAAATTATCCGCTGAAGTTAGTCTTGGCGGACGAGTTATAGATCCGATCTCGAAATCCAATTTCTGGTACATACTCGGCTCAAAATCCATCTCAATAGCTTGGGAAACTTAAACCTAAAGTCCAAACGATCAAACAACACTGTTTACGATCCAACAGTCCCGATTACGATCCAACACCTCGATTACGATCGGGAACACAGTTTGCGATAACACGTGGCACTCGTAAACACAAACCGCCTTTAAGAATCGTAAATGCCGATTACGACCTCCGATTACGACTCCGTAGTCGTAAACACTGTTTCCGACTCAACCAAGTCGTAAACACCCCCTTTTACGATTATGCAAAATCGTAAATGCAAGTACACTCGTGAACACCGAATTTCCCAGTCGTAAATAGGCAATCTTCAACCAGAATTGATCGTGAACACCTCGAAACACCAGAAAACATGAAGAACAGCAGCAGAGACGGTCGTGAACACCTGAAACACCCTCGAAACCTCAAAAACTCGAACAAAATCCCAGAGAAACACTTGAATCAATATCGTGAGAGCCTCGAATCGAAGATTCTTGGCTCTGATACCAATTGTAGGTCCGAAATCAACCAAGAACACGATATTTGATCGTGAATGAGTGCGGAATCCTCAAACACGATGGATCCAAGAAACAAGTAGAAGAAATAGAGACAATCTAAGTGAAAGATTGAATCTTGAATGATGAACACCACTTGAATGAAGCTGATCGTAAACTAGAATGAGCACAAAAATCGTAAATAGTATTAGAAAAGCTTACCATAATCGGTTACAATGAGGTGGTATTTATACCACCTCATACATGAGCTTGGGCCAATCATAAACACAAGTCTAGCCCAATCATAAACACTAAAATGGCCCACATGGCCTATAAATTAAACTAGACTAAGCCCAATAACAAAAGCCCATCTAATGTTCATGCCTCTAAAATATATAGCCCTACACCCACCCTCCAAAAACTCACATGTGTTTCCTGGTCACTGACCTAACCACACAACTTACACAAGGTGCCTTGGCCATTAATTGCACCTTAGAAAATACGAAGACTTAGATAGTGCTTCAGGACCTTCAACCAAACTACTCCGCCTTGGGCGATTTATTATAATAACATATCGAATATAAATGGTATACAACTAGCAACCATTATACATGATACACACATCACGCCAGAACCATCATAACAAAACATATGACTTCCATAACAGATCTGGATTACATAATGACACATACACGAAGAAAGGACCATCCTGACCAAACAGCCAGCCAAGATGAGGTAATGTACTAATGTTTTATGCAGAGCTTGGCACAATAAATAGCACGAAAGGAGGTCAGAAGAATAAGATGAGTCTAGTATGGTGTACTTAGGACTACACCATGCTAGACTGGGGGGCTGATGACGTATGTACGGATCAGGCCAAGTATATAGGCCTGAGCCCAGACACAGTTTGGCCCACACCAGGATTTGGCCAAACAGGCCCAATCCAGGCCCACTACACTTCCCCTATAAAAGGAGGCTTACCCCCTCCATTAGAAGGGATCCTGAATCTTGGGATTTAGCCAGTGAGTCGGCCCTGCCTTGCCTCGGTCGGCCTTGCCTCACGCGGGTCGATCTCCTTTGCCTTGGGTCGGCCTTTCCTCAGTCGGGTCGGGCTTCTTTACCTCAGTCGATCGGCCTATGGGTCTACCCCACCGGCCGAACCTGACAGCCTTCCTCAGCCACTCTAGACATGCTCTCTCTCTCTCTCTCTCTATCTCTCTACATACATACATACACTCATATACTTATATATGCATACTCACTATCTATACAGTCTTACTGACTTGACCGTCAGAGGGTGGTCCAGAGACCCCGGTCTTTGTACCCCTTCTAACTGGTTCCCTTCATGATTACAGGTTTAGGAGAAGACTAGGGAGAGCTAGACCCGGGCTACCCGGTTCAATGGCTCAACTCGACTCTTCCGCATGTAGATCGGCTCTATACCTTGATGGCCCGTCCTTGGTCTTACCACTCCGGCCACCCCGAGGTACCCCGTTTCTACATTAATGGAAGTCCGATGGATTAGGGTTGTATTGTGGGGAGGATGAAAACTGTTGTGTAATTGTTATATAGATCTTCGCATCTCATAAAACCAATAAAAGGAAAACTGGTCTAGTGATCAAGGCATCTGTGGTACAAAAAGAATGTCGCGGGTTCTAGACCCGTCTACTTCAAACCTCTTTTTGATTTTTCCTGAAAACTTTGTTCCTTACTCACTGTATGCATAAAATCTATATTTTTCGAATCTATTGATAAGCAGCAGCTTGGCCTAGTGGTTTGGGCATTGTGAATGGACCCAAAGGTCACGGGTTCGAACCCGATGACCTCTGTATTCACTACTTTTATTTTTCTTTTGTTATTTTGAGCATTATAGCCTCTAAAACTTGTACCAAATGGTTTTTAGTCGTATTTTTAACCTATGTTAGTCGGAGAATTCAAAACGGATTATATACCTAAGTATAAGTGGAGACGTTTGGAAAATATATTTATATACCACTATTGATGGTTATAAACCAAACGTTTTGGTAAATTATATATCATGAAAAATGCATATCTAAATAGTTCGTTTATCGTTGTTACAATATTAAAAAAAAATTAAAACGCCGGATATATACATATACATATACATATATATATATATATAAATATATATATCTATTACTATATATAATACATATTGGTCATGGGGGTAGTTTGGTCATAAAATTTCCTTAATTTTAAGACGCGTACAAAAGTTTATGCTATGTGTACAAGTGTCTTAAGCATTAAAATTAAAGCCTGAAACTTAAAAAGTAACAGCCCTTCAAAAAAAATGAGTTTAACATGAGTATTAACCAAATTTACTGCCTTGAGCACGCGTGACCATCCTCGAAGAGCTCGCACAGCCGCCTTTGTTATCCACGCTACTCCATTTCAATTTCAATAACACGCATCTCCAGTCATCTCTCCCTATCGATTGGGCCGCGATGGGAACGTATCATTCACTCCCTCTCTCCCCCATTGATTTCTTCTCGGAAAGGAGTACAAATTAGGGTTACTCACGGTCTTCTGTAGACAACAGCTCAAGAGGGAGCTTAACAAAAAGAAATTCCTGAGGGCATCTCTCTCATCTTCTTTGTTCTCTGTTGTATCTATCAGGTTTGATTTGCTTTGTTCTCTGTTTGTATCTATCAGGTTTGATATGCTTCTTACCTCGATTTACTTTACCTTCGTTTTTTTTCGTAATCTGGTAATTGAGGCCCTACTTTACAATTTGGATTTGGTAGAATATGATTCATCATTTTAGGTTTTATTTTGTTGGTGTCAAAACTTTCAGGAAGAGTCAAGTGTCAGTATTTCTCTGAATGTTTCGTTTGATTTGTCCTGATGTCTGATAATGCTTGAGGGTTTTTTCGGTTCTTTCAATTGCAGAAATTAACTATATTGAACTCGCTGATGTTGATGGTTCTTGTGGTCAATGTTGATTTTTTCCCCTTAATTGTGTAGGTTGATGGGCTTTTCGGCTAATGGAAGAGGATAATACTGGACTGATACACATTGGTAATCCTAAACAAATTTAAATGTATTGAACTCGCTGAGACGGTAAGGGAGGTTAGTCTATCTCATATCTTTTTTACCATTTCCAAAACTTTACATTTGATTTTAATTATATAGGATATCAAAATTAGATCAGTAAGATTTTAATTATGTATGAATGTAAACTTTATAACATGGTGTTGAAATTCAGCTTTATAAATCAAAAAATAGTGATTAAGATGGTGGAAAACACACTTGTTGATCCAAGGCAGAGAAAACCAGACACTTGTTAAAATTCAGCTTTATAAATAAAAAAATAGTGATTAAGTGGTGTATGAGACTGATAGGTCAAGGTTGCTTTGAGAAACTTCCATTTCCTTACATTGCAAAGGCTTAAAAAATCCCTATTTTCTCCAATAGTGGTTGCTGCAGAGGAGGGTGAATCTCTCAGGTATGCTACTTTTATTTTCTCTCTTTCTATGTTTCCAGCCCAGGTTTTGCTACCTAGCGGAAAGACAATTAATTTATTGTCATGAAATCAATTGAGACAACGGGCTGACATGCCTAAGGTGATCAAGCTTATTGTCATGAATTTATTGTCACAAAATCAGTTGAGACAACAAAACTCCGCTACATCAAAGATACATTAGTTTGCTACATTTTTATTTTCATGAATGCATGTTTTATATTCTGTACCATTGCCCATTGAATTCTCAAGTGGGCTAACTTCCTTTTAATTTGGTGTTTCTTTGTGTTTATTAATTCTATAAATGTTAGTTATATATCCAAGCTTACATACAAGAGGTACATCTTTTGCAGCAAAATCTGTTGAAGCAAGTGAGTCATGGAAGAAACGATGGCCTTATAAAGAATGCTTATTCACCTAAGAAGGTTTGTTTTATTTGTGCAAAGCTAAAACTAAGACGTCCTAAAGTTATATGTTGCAATGATATGACATAAATGATGTGGAATAAGTTATCTAGAGACATTCTGTTACCGCTTGAAATATGGCAAATATGGATGCATGATATGGTAAATATAGATGTCGGGATTCACAAGTTAAGATAACCATAATTGTTAAGTGTCACTTTTTTATTTAAAGTAGTGTTTTTATAACATCGTTCACATTGCTAATTATAAACGAGCTGATTATGCTTGATGCCAACACTGATAAGGTAAAGTTATCACCAAACTTAATGTTGTTTTTGTGATTAGAGTGAAGTGGGTATTTGGATGTCTGTTTTGTGTTTAAACGGGAGTTTAATATTTTGGACGGTTTGAGGCAAGTTTTTATCGTTATGTATTTTGACCGTCTTATTGCTTTAGTATCTGAAATATATATTTTGATACCTTAAGCTTTTATTTTGCAGGTTTTATGGTATGTTGCTTATGTTTTGTTGGGTTAAAAGCAAAAATGTTAGCAGTCTGCAACAATGAGCATTTGCTGGTTAGGAAATTCCTTTAAAGTTATAGTCAACTTCATAGTTGATCTTTTCATAATCAATTTCTGAAACTATAGAGTTGAAACAATGGCTGTTAACCACTGAAATATTGAATGAGCATTTGCTGGTTAGGAAATTCCTTTAAAGTTATAGTCAACTTCATAGTTGATCTTTTCATAATCAATTTCTGAAACTATAGTGTTGAAACAATGGCTGTTAACCACTGAAATATTGATTGGAGTAAATGGGTTGTTCTGGAGTATAGCTTTCATAATATGATGTAATAGAATTTTCAAGTTGGAGAAATTTTATGTGATTTGGAGTTCACATGGAGAATTTTCAAGTTGATGATTTTGTGTGTCTTAATGCGTCAATGTGATTGAAGTCAATCCATATAGATATTGAGTCACTTTGACGTTTGTTTCTCTGTTTCATATTATGTCTTCTGTAAATGCAGAAATTAATTAGTAGAGTAGTTGTAACTTGACATTATTTTATTTTTGAAAGAATCATATGATTTTTTTGTCTTCTTAGATCCAGCTATATGTTTAGGTTTTGGTTCTTGGTCTGTGATTTAACATGTTTTCTCATTTCATTGATTTCCCTTTAGATTGTAGTTGTGCAGCTTCCGTACATATTTGGAGGGCTTGCAACTGTTGTATAATGTGTAGATGTTGTAGATGTTGTTTGACAATGACAATAAATCAAATGGCTTCTCCAAAAATAAGAATGTTAGAAGCACAAAACACTAAAGAGAATTTACAAAGAGGTTGAATTTTAATTTAAAATTTGAAGATAAAACAATTTTGGATCAACAGGACTAGATTTTGACCCGTCATCCAATCTATCCCTTATTTCTGTAACAAGCTTACTAATGCTAATAAAAAAAGTCGAAGATTTAAAATTTGACTTCAAATTTAATTATTATATACAAGTAATTCAAATTTTATTATTATATACATGTAATATTGATGCATAATGTTGGTGATTGAATATAAGAGCATCCTACTTGAGAGTTCTTGATCACATATTAAGTTATTCAATGAATTAGGATTCATGTTTTACAAATTTTGGTTTTCTTCTTATAGTAACTATAATATCGCGTCTTATATACTTTTGATGAGTTTATTTCAAATAGATTTTGTAATTTACTATTTTTTCTAGATAGGATTACTGTAATTTATTATTATTTTTTTTTCGACATAGGGATACAACTTATGGGCAATATTGTTCTTAGTTTTTAGTAAGCTCCTTCAAGATTATGTTAATGATAATCTAAACACGCATTGCTCTTTTTCTCTTGCTGGTTCTTACTATGGTATAAATCATTGTTAATGGTATATACATTGCCGTCAACTGTTGACGTTTAATTCATCTTTAATTGTAGTTAATTATTATTATTATTATTATTATTATTATTATTATTATTATTATTATTATTATATTTTAGTTTAGTTGCATATCTATCTATGTTTATGTTTATATTTGTTAAATTTGTAGCGTAAATAATTTTAAATACCATATCCAACAAACATCAAATGAAAGTTGTCGTGCCGTTGCAACTTTTCTACAATACTTTTGTGACCACCAATATTCTTTGCTATATATTTTCTACAATATTGTAGAAAAGTATAATCCCATTAAAAATAAATATCGCGTAATAAATTGTTGCGCCGCCACAATTCACAAACAATAGACGAATAACGCGTGATAAGCTGTCGCCGCCGCAACGCCACAGATGTGTGTAGCTGGTGAACGTGATGAGTAGTGTGTACCAAGAGCATAAAAAATGGTACCGTTGGTGTGTTTGAAGCAGCATGTTACAATAATTATAGTGATTATTCAGTTGGATCAAGTGCATGTAAGAGGAGAAGGTTTAATAATAGAACACCATCTTATTTGGAGCTTTAGAATACTTTATAAGTAGAAGGAAATAAAATGTTTAAATCTTTTAATTTATTATTTATTTTTGGTAGGATTGATACTTGTGTGCTTAAGAGAAAGATAAATGATGAGTTATGAGCAAACCAATTACCAAATATCCGCCGCAACGTATGGGAAATTTTATAAATATATCATTTAAAAAATAATTAATTAAATGAGTATTATTTTTATAAATCACAAAGGCACCAGTGAGGCTCTTAAAATCTCATACCTATGGTATTTAGAATCTGGTTACCAAGACTACGATATCACTTTTTGTGTCATTTGTTATCATACAAACTCTAAATCTATTTAATGATATATGGCTTTTGGCACCCAGCAAATAATTAAATAGGGAAAGTGTACAAATTGGTCACCTAACTATTCAACTTTGGTCTAACTATAAAGCTATTTTAAGGGCACCGACAACTATGTATATTGTTCATTCACACCGCATCCAAAAAATAAGTCTAGATGATGAATGTAACCTCAAAATTAACACATTCAGATTATTTAGCATACTTATGCTCTTGACGGCAACATAGGATTGATAAGCTAATAAAAAGGTAAAATGTTTATTAAAATAACCAAACCCATAATATGATCTAATTGATCCACCTACTATGTAGATAAAATTTAAAAATAAAAGGTAAGACATTGGTTCCCTTTATCAAATCTATCATTTACAACGCTATAAATTGTTGCCGCCGTAACAAGCGAACAGAAAAACAATATCTCGAGGTAAATTGTCGTGCCGCCATAACAAGCGAACATAAGACGAATAACACGCTATACACTGTCGCCGCCGCAACGCGCGGGCACACGGCTAGTATATATATATATATATATATATATATATATATATATATATACTAGGGGTATACCCGCGCGTTGCGGCGACGACAGTTTATATGACGTTATCTGTCGTATGTTCACGCGTTCGGCAGCGACGACAATTTACAACGTGATATGCATTTCTATTAGCGTGATGGGGGCGCAACGACAATTTATAATGCGGTAGTCGACAACAATAACAATTTACAAAATATACCACTTTTTCAACAGGTAGTGATTAGGATATTGGACTATATCTACTTACGTCTTTTTTAAAAACATCAAAATTAGAATGACAATTTGCGTATTTTTAAAATTGTAACTTTTGAAAGGAAATTTGTATGTAAAAACGAACTATAGAGTTGTAGCAAAACAACAATGGTTCCAAATGAAAGACAATTGTTATTTGTTTTAAAATTGTAACTATAGAGTTGTAGCAAAACAAGAATGGTTCCAAAGAACGTGTTATTTGTTTTATGTTCGCGCATTCGGCGACGAAGACAATCAACTAACACGATACTTATTTTCTATTCGTTTAACAATCAATCTTCTGATACATTGTATTTGCACATATGCTAGTTGAGAGTTGGCTTGCATTGGCATTTCCTTCCCCAT